>JBBPTX010000139.1:0-60438 GCA_038094595.1 Pulveroboletus aff. annulatus
ACATCGATTTGACGTGAACCATGGATCTCCAACCAATCAAAGTGCTGCGACTGTCCAGCCGTAAGCCTCCGTAACTCTTCAAACTTCTGCCGACCGCTTGTTTCATTCGAACAGTTTTGCTGATGTGTGAAGACTCGGGAAGGATCCGACTGAGACTAAGGAGGTCCAGTAGTACGTAGACTACTAGTACATTTTGATGTACTACTAATGCTACATGACCGTGGCATTCTCGAAACACCGTCACTCTGACGGGTCGGTGTGTACCTGTACCCGCTGAGGTGTACCCTCAGCGGGTACGGGTACGGTGTTGGCTTTGGACCTCACGGTGTTACCTGTGACGAACCCTACGCGCAACCGCTGTCACTTCTAACTAGGCGGCTGACGTGGGATCCACAGGTGTTTGATGGTCGGGTTGTCTGATGACTGGCACGAGTTCATGATGCGGCGTACCTTGAGTGCGTCGACCTGGTAACCAGGCAGTGTGGACAACTCTGACCCCCGGAAAGTTTGACTTCGGCAGAATTACGATTTACGACACATCGCTTTTCATGTGCAGCTACTATCAGTATCACCTGGTTGCGCTCCTGCACGGTTTGTACCGCACTGTATCTGATCCTTGAGGTTGCATTCAAGAGTACTCTAAAAAAAATGCTGCCATCGGCATGAGCATGCATGATGATTACTTCGGGTCCGTGCACCGTCCATCAATTGAGCCGTCCATCATCTCAAAATGCTCCTGGCATCAGGACTCAGGCCGTTGCTACATCAGCGTTTGAAACCATGATGTGCAACGTACTTGGCTCAGTAGAGTTGCAGATAATTCGGCCGACATCAGACCTGCCATGACCAAGGCAACATGCAGATCCCAGCATATCCAGGGGTCGTGTGGAAGAAAACGGGCATGGTTATGGGCACGGTGGTTTGTGTGCCCTCAGCGAGTGAGTGCAGCTTTCTGTTTGCAAAGAACAGAAACTCAGACTTTGGTTTTGGCCCACATGTGTCGACATTCTTGCTAGTAAGTGAGATAGCTTGCTGGTGACTAGAGCTCCGAATCATACGCATATCCAACCATTCCTGCCTATGAACAAGTCGACCTGTAACGCGATGGCATGATACTTTCCTTCAACGTTACCTGAATCTCGCTAGTAACTGATTTAGGCAATAATCTTTTCTTTTATTCCTCCAATCCTCACCGACAATGTTTTGGGTATTTGAATAAATATCCTTACACACTGCCCGTGTTCGTCCTATGCATCTTCTACTGCGATGATGTTCTCCAGGTACTATACGTCGATTCCGGGATCCGACAGCTCACCTAAGTGTGCCGATTCTTCCCGCACACCGGCTAGGTTACCATCTACCCGGTTTCAAACGAGGTTCGGATTCCTTGAGCCTTATGTGTGATAGTTGGTCTGCTGGCCTCTCGCAGACCCTAGAAGTGCGCGCCTTCGTACTTGATTCCCACTCGCCAGCAAACAGGAATCGAACAGAGATGCTGGCTTAAGTTGCGAGTGTCGCCACTGCTAGCACGCATACATCTGGTTGACAAAACGACCATGGTCCGGCTCAGAGAATCAGATCACGAGCGAGTGATGTAGATCAAGGTACATGCGTTTCACGCATCAATCAATTGGACACACCGCATGCTCCTTCAGGGTGTTGATCTTTGCTTGAAGAAGCATTCCGAAGTCGACCGAATGGCCAGGTAGTGAGGAGCAGTTATCTTTCGTCAATCGATTCGTCAATGTCGACGTATGTCACCCTTCTCGCATCATCCCGTCTGACCACCTTCGCTATCTACTGCCGCGGAGTCTCACTGAATGTCTGATACCATAGACGTATAAAAGGTCGTCATTCTGTGTCCTATGGCCCGGGTATGCTCCCATCCAACCTGTCCTCTCTTTTCTTACTTACTATCGTTGCGTCAGCGGCTCTGGCAGCCACGACGTGCAACGTACACGACTACGGTGGTATCGCAAACAATGCGACTGACATCGGACCTGCCATCCTCAGAGCATATACGGATTGCGTGTCGCGGGCGACGACTTCTAACCCTGCCGATACGGTCCTCTTCGTGCCTCCAGGGACATATGCGATCAATTCAACCATGACGTTCGACAAGGCATCATGTTTTACCATCCAAATCGACGGGGACTTGAACCTCGTATTTAACCCAGACATAGGAGGGACTATCTTCAATTTCCGCTCCTGCAATGATGGTGCGTGAGCGCATAGACAGCCGTGTGCTTGTTGGCCAAACCAATTACAGTTGTGTGGAAAGGCAAAGGTACGATTTATGGGCATGGTGATCTCTGGAGACCAAACAGGGAGTGAGTACAACTTCTCTCATACTCCGGGGGAGTGGTCTGATACTGTTGCATTGCAGTTTGGGTAAATATGTTGGTCCAGCTTTTGTGGTTTGCTTACGCTATGCTGATGCTAGTGTATGCGTTACTAGCCGGGTCGTCCCCGCCTCCTTCGTTTTCAAGGCTGTAACAACGTCGATGTGAGCGGTGTCACACTTAATAATTCACCCATGTTAGTAAAGTCACTCACCAAAATACTTGAATCATGTCGTCCTTGTAGGTTTCATGTGACGATCATTGGGAATTATAATGTTGCGCATGACATGAAGGTTGTGTTTCCGACCTGTATCCCTTCACTATACCCTTTTTGATCTCGGTACCAGATTATCGCGGACCATATCGGGGAGACGGATGGATTTGATGTATCTGGAACAAACAACTATGTACATGATGTCTCTGTCGAGAATGGTGATGAATGTGTAACGGTCAAGACGCCTACGAACGGATTCATTGCGGAGAACATCCAATGTGTGGTCACTGGTGGTATAGTGCATTTTTCCAGTTTTGTCGTAGCACTGAAGGTTACTGGGCCAGGTTGCAATGTTGGTTCTTTTGGGGAGCACGGCTCGGCTTCGTGTGTGCTTACCATCGCGATGTACTTGACTGGAACTGATGTATCCTTCGGCGGCAGGATCCAGAACGTTTATTACAGAAACGTCACACTCATCAATAGCTCCGGGGGTGTCGTACTGAAGGTCAAATAAAGTATCGATGCGTTTCTGGCTCCACTGACATAGTTTGTTTAGTCGTACCCGTCTACGTCGGGTGTCGTCAAGAATCTGACTTATGAAGAGTAAGTCTACGGTATAACTGCCAACGGGTGATAAGATTCTCTAACACGAGCTCAACAGTTTTACACTTGTAAGATGGCATCCGTCTCTATCCACGGTGTTAGTAATGATGTGCTGGACTCAGACGGATGTTGCCTATCCCGTCAAGGTAACGTATTCAGACCACGTGACATTGTGATAGATTCCTAACTGTTTCTCAGATCGACAGCTTTTGGTGTGGACACCAGCCCGAATGTCCGCCAGAGAGGGGGGATCTTCTATGGAAAGACGTCAAGTTCAGAAGATTCGCCGGAACAGGTGACAGATCTTCCCGCCCGATCATCGATGTCGATTGTTTGCCTACACACATGTAAGCGCACTAGTGTGTCTGTGTTCTGGCGCCGGATCTGACGTGGCATTCGTTCCCCGTGACAGTTGCACCGACATCGTCTTTGAGGTAGGAAACCTTTGGCTCTATTAGTTTGCATTCATCACATATGCGCAGAACGTCAACCTTAAAAAACCACACGGTTTCACGACAGATGGCAGGATCAAGCTATCGAACACATGCGGGTCTGGCTTGGACGGGCTTCCACGTTGCTAGCCAAACTCCGGCTGGCATGGGGAGGGAAATGTGACTGTGGACTCTGGTATATGCTATCGAATAGTCGATACAACCTACATCGTACAGCAGGCTGTAGACTGTCTCGGGTTGGGACTTTTTAATATGAAGATGATGACTCGAATCGATTCGTTTGAGTCGGTAGTAGTCTGTGGAGTAGTGACATGTTGAGGAATGAGCACAGCCGCAGAGTCATATCTTCGGAGACTACTAGCAGCGACTCTCTCTTGTCTCCTAGCTCATCGAGCCCGTTCCTCGTCGCACCCGCTCCTATTCACGCGCGGGAAGCAGCCGCTGGCATGAACTGAGGCGGCCTACATATCTACATGCCTTGGAACATGGCTTCGGTCGCGGGGTCTCCGACTTGCCACTGGCTGCCAGTGAATTCGACGGTGCCTATGCCCATGTAGGCATTTTCCCTCCTTGTATGGTACTTCGGATGATGATAAATTAGATGACCGGCTTGGCCCAGATGTTTTCATGACTTGATGATTTGAATGTTTTCCGATTCTGACTCCAAGTCGAACCATGGAGTTAGCACCAGTAGTCCTTGAATTCCTGGTCTTCGTTAACTTGGGCCAGAGACAACGAACATGTCCGTGGACTGTCCATTCACGACTCTCGTTCGCCGCAATCATTCCGTTTCACCCATATCTCCTCACAGTTATTCCATCAAAAGAAGAAGATACCACCCTCCGGCCTGTCCAATCGCAGTTTCACACAATTCTTATAGTGTTCCTACTTGCCTTTTGGCCTGTTTGTCTGTGTGTGTTTTTTTGCTGTGGTGGGTGTCAGTCACGATGCTTTCATCCGCCACAATCTCATCAAGGTTACATCATAGCTAGCGTGGCCTGTATTGGTCGAGTTCTTATCGCGTTGCTTCCCGGACTACCTTTCAAGGGTCTTTCTTTCGGAGGTTATTAGCCGAGTTGGCAGAAACAGCTATCTCTTGCTTCTTAAACGGTACCTATCCTTCGTGTATCGTCCCATGAGATTACTGATACATAAAAGGCCCTTTGTTTGATCCAAGATTCGAGTATGTTCCCGTTCAACACCTCATCTTTCTTCTTACTTGCTCCCGTTGCATCTGTGGTACTGGCAGCCACGACGTGCAATGTACACGACTACGGTGGTATCGCAGACAATGCGTCTGACATTGGGCCTGCCATACTCAGGGCATATACGGAGTGCGTGATGCAAGCGACGACTTCCTACCCTCGTGAAACGGTCCTTCTTGTACCTCGGGGAACATATGTGATCAATTCGACCATAACGTTTGATCATGCGCGATGTTTTACCATTCAGATCGACGGAGACTTGAATCTCGCGTTTAATCCAGTGATAGTGGAGACCATCTTTGACTTCACCTCTTGTAGTGATAGTAAGTGAATACATTGACATCTGCACGTTTGTTGATCGTACCAACTGTAGTTGTATGGAAGGGCGAAGGTACGATTTTGGGGCACGGTGATCTTTGGAGGCCAAAGGGCAAGTGAGTGTAACTTTTCTCATATGGTCGATGGCCTTATATTTGCATCACAGTTTGACCAAATACGTCAGTCCCGACCTTGGCGGATTGCTTGTGCTATGCTCACGCTAGAATATCTATTACTAGCCTTTTCGCCCCCGACTCGTTCGTTTCCAAGACTGTAACACAGTCGATATAAGCGGTGTCACACTTAATAATTCGCCCATGTAAGTACAAGTCAACCAAGGTACCCAGATTATGTCTTCCTCGCTAAATACAGGTACCATGTGACGATCATTGGAAACTATAATGTTGCGCATCATATGAAGGTTGTATTTCCAACTTGTATCCCTTTTCTGCACCCTTTCTGATCTTGGCACCAGATCACCGCGGACCATATCGGAGAGACGGATGGATTTGTTGTATCTGGAAATTACAACCGTGTGCATGATGTCTCTGTCGAGAATGGTGATAAATGTGTAACTGTCAAGACGCCCACCATGAATTTCGTGGCCGAGAACATCCAGTGCAACTATACTGGTGGTATTGTGCTTTTTTTCTGGCTCTGTGGTAGCACTAAGGACTACTGGACCAGGCTGTAATGTTGGTTCTTTTGGAGAACGAGGCACGGCTTCGTGGGCGCCTGATCATCACGTCTTTGGCTGGACCTGACATGTTTTTTTTGATGGCAGGAACGAAAACGTTTATTACAGAAACGTCACCGTGTCTCACAGTTCCGGGGGCATAGTGCTGAAGGTTAGATAAAGTACTGATTATGCTGGAATCACCTGACACGGTCTTGTCTGTCTAGTCCTATCCATCCGCGTCGGGTGTCGTCAAAAATCTAACTTATGAAGAGTAAGTGTGTCGTATAACTCCCCATGGGCGATACTAAGCTTCTCTTGACGCGAACCCAATAGTTTTAGTTTTGTGAGATACAGCCGGTCACCATCTCGGGATACTGATGTGCGAAACTCAGACGAATGTCGCCTATCCCATCAAGGTAACGTTCGCAGACCATATTCCATCGTGAGTTTATGACGGTTTTTCAGATCGATAGTTTTTGGTGTGCAAACAATCCCTGCGCGCTTACGAACGGGGGCCTCACCTGGAAGGACATTAAGTTCAGGAGGATCAGCGGAACAGGTGATACAAGTTTCCGGCCGATCATCTACGTGGAGTGCTTGCCTCAACACGAGTAAGCAGAATAGGGTCTGCAGGTGGCTCATCTGACGTGGTCCGGTTTCCATGACAGCTGTACCGGCGTAGACTTTGAGGTAGGAAACCATTAGCTAATCTGCATCCATCTCATTCATCTCATACATGTAGGATGTTGTTCTCACAAAGTCTGATTATTCCTTGGCGAGGGTGGTACTTTCAAACGCCTGTGGAAATGGCTTAGATGGACTTCCAAGTTGTCACCCAAGGTCTGGCCATGGTAAAGGAAATCCATAGACCCTATAACAGGTTCATGCCGTTGATTGCTCAGAGTAACTATAACGAATGCTACAAGTACAGAAATCTTGATTGGAAAGTTTCAACGTGATAACGATTCGGAACCTCGGGGCAAATCATTTGGAAGACTCAGGCTGCGC
Source organism: Pulveroboletus aff. annulatus (assembly GCA_038094595.1). NCBI lineage: Eukaryota > Fungi > Basidiomycota > Agaricomycetes > Boletales > Boletaceae > Pulveroboletus > Pulveroboletus aff. annulatus. Next base: position 6,822 of record JBBPTX010000139.1, read on the forward strand.
AGAAAGGCCGGGTGAGGCCGGTGCCGGAGCAGAGGATGATGTTGAAGCACTGGCAGGTGCAGTGTGTTTGTGCTCTTTGATACGCACTGCCTCCTCGTGAATGTCCCATACTTGTTTAGAAGTACTGGTGTAGAATGCCAAGACAGACTGGCCGAGAGGTGAACCAAGAGCTTTGGTGTAATACTATGGCAATGTCGTCCGCGTGAGTAGGAAAAAGGAAAAAGGAAGGATGACATACTTCATGCGCTGTCTTCGAGTATCCCTTCTGCTCATCGACACTCTTTGCACGTGTGTGTGCCTCCTTGAGGGTGGACTGGACTTTGCCTGAAACAGTCTGATCAGGGCCAAGAGCACGCTGGCCGATCGACTTGTCGAGGTCGGAGATGTACGACAGGAATTTCTTTGAAATTCCCTGCTTATCTGAAGTGAAATAAGCATCGCCATTCGATCCGTTGTCTTCGGGACACATACTGTCAATTTCAATAGCGCGCTGGAGGATGTGGTCGGAGAGTTTGTAGCCTTTTGCAAGGTACTCGGCAGCAACTAAGATAGACAATCAGCGTGTGACAGTCCATTGAAGCTGTACTTACTACCAGCTCGCGGCTTGTCAGACTGCTCGATGTGTGGGTGCTGTTCCTCGACATCGTGATTATCGGCATGCTCAACATCAGAGGTGACGATAAGCGTGCTGCTGCCCAGACGACCTTCGTTCAGCTGAGATAAAATGAGTGTGTCAAGATACGACGCAATGGAACGATGGATAATACCATAAGGGCAGTGCGGGCGGCAGAGTGCTTCTCGAATGTGATGACGGCACTTTTTGTCTCGCCCTCATCGCCTTTGAGCCCGATGGACTTGATCCTGCATAGATCTGAGAAAAAAGGAGTGCATCGTGACGAAACGATACGTACTTTCCACAGAAGCTGGGTGACGTATGAATGAGGGGTCACAGAACAAAGGTGCCCCTTACCTGAAGAAGTCGTGCAGCTCCGCCTCGCTGGTGAAGGAGGAGAAACCGGTTACCTGTGCACGGTTGTCAGTAGTACCACCAGGACCTCCAGCGGCGACACGCACATTGACTGATGCTTGGGACATGGTGGATGTGGTCAAGGTTGATTATCCTATCGCACCCTAATGAACGTGAGAAAGTCAGTTGGGCGGCTATCTGTCGCATGACATACTAAGTAGTTGCTCCATCGGCGGTGCAGCGTACGACGACCACGACCACGACGGCAACGGATGGACCCCATCTGACGTCGTGGAGAACAGCGATGGCCGCGCCCACCTTCGATGTCAGACATGCCATGCCACTGCGCAACAGCATCAGATGTCTCCCTGTCGTCCCCACAGCAACACATCAGTCAGACCATGCAAGGGATTTTTGGATTCCTCAGGTGACACAAGATGGACAGGTGTCGTACCACGTTCTACCAGTTCTGACATCTCTTTTGATCCCATTCTCCAGATCTACTACGCCAACACATTGACCGGCAAGCTCTCACGCGATCTCCCGAGGGACCCTGAGGACGACGTTGTCGGGATGGTTGCATGTCAACTCGGTTCTCGTGCTGGCTGTGGAGAAAACCTCGGCTTTGTTCCCGTTGGCCCTGAAAACCAAGACATCACAGTCTGTCGCCAGTCCGGATGTTCGGAATCCGTAAAGATAGACGACGACATCGACACGGTCACTTTGCCTTCTTCCATCATGCCTGCGTTTCAGCTCAGCGATTCCCCTCGCTCACTCCCAATCAAACCACTCCCAATCCCAATCGAGGTTGGCGCAGCGCTCCGTCCACGCGCTAATACTGAGCTCGCATCGTCTCCGAGTCGGAATCGTGTCCCCGGTGTCCTCTTTGATTCACTGACGGCACAAATGCGACACCGCAGCCACACCACTTTAGATTCCATATACCTCTCTCTCAACCGACGCAGGAGCCGCTCCTCCGAGCGGCACACATGCTCACCCAATTCAAACACTCGTGGCCTGCCGGTATCCCGGGAATCCTCTAGTTTCAGCGAGTCCAGTCGGTCATACGATATCCCCGGCATCCAAGAGCTTTCGCTCTCCGAGTCGCCCCCGTCATCTGCACGCACTGTATGTCAGTCGTTGGCCCCATCCACACCAAGCATCGTATCCGAGCTCGTGCAAAAGGTGCAACAATGCATACATTCGGTGGTTCTACACCTTCGACAGTTTGGGATCCCACAGGTTGTAGAGAGCGAGGAAATCGTCGACAGTCTCATGTGTGCTACCATCACAGCTATTCGAGATCTGTTATACGTTTCCGGACCATCGTTCCGACATCTATGTGGGAAGAATAAGACCGAAAGAGGTGATAGCGATGCCTCTCAGACGCCATTGGTTCCCGCTCAACGACGTACCGTTGCTACGCTCTCCAAGTTCGTCCTGTCTGCGCGGGCAATATTGAATGACGGACCGTGGATTCCAACCGACAATGTATCTCAGCTTATTTCGGATGCAGAGGAACTGGAGCGCTCCGTGATGGAATTTGTCTCTGTAGCACAAGGAGTTCGGAGCCAGGGAGTTCTCGGTCCTAAACAATTGCACGGCTACTTGACTGCTTCGCATGTTGACCCTGCAAAGGCGGGGGCTGGAACGGCAGGAACTTGGAAAGGATTCGGATGGGTAAACATTGAGGATCACGAGGAGGCTCCACGGAGAAACTTGACGATGGCAACATTCGATGGATTCGTGGATCATATATCCAAGGTCCAGGAGAAGCTAAGCGCGCTCACGGAAGCACTCCGGGAAACACGGCTAGGTACTTGATTTATTTTTCTCCCGTTTTCATCTTGTTTGACGCCATTTGATATCACAGCCGAAGTTGTCGTCACTACTTCCCAAGAGCTCTTCAGAGAACTCTCGTCGCTTGTCCTCTTCCTCGGAGACATCCACATCGCCAGACATGTTGATATCGAGACCATTGATCAGGCCAAGCTCCCTGATGGCGTTCAATACTTGCGAACGGTTGAAAAAGCTCGTATCCTTGTTCGTTCGTTTGAAGCAACTACGCAAGCGATCTACGACGATGGCGCTGCACTGCTCGTCGCGACGCAGCGCGTTCGGCGAGTGGAGCCTTGCGAATATTGGAAAGGTCGTGATACCGCATACGATGCACTAGAGGCCTTGAGCTCATCCCTCGAATTCAACGTCAAGATTTCGCGACAAAATCTGGAGGATTTGATGTGTATCGGTACTGAACAAACTGCCATCCTAGAAAAGTGCAACCACACCCCGGTCGAGTGGCGAATGTCCCAACGGAGTCTCATCTCCGCTATTTTGACGAATCAAGCCCTGGAAGCTATTTACGAGAACCACGGAACGTATGATGAAGTCACGGCGAACGAACCAGATAGGATGTTGCCGAGCGTCTCAGAGGAAGAGCCGCGTTCTCCCTCACCAACTTCACCTGTACCGCCCCCTGTACAAACCAGCGGAAAACCGATCCCTATACCCAAGAGCAAACGCGCTACGCACTTTTTGTTTGAAGACGATGACAGTACGTTCTCTTGTCATATATAACTGCGAACCTTCACTCCTTTTACTTTCTTTTTATGATAGTTTTGGAGACGGCGCGTACACCACCACGATCAGATAAAATTAAAGCGTTCTTTGGTGATGAAGCACCCGCGCACTACCTGGTCACTTGGCGAGCCGAGGCAAAGCCTTGGTATCTCAGGCCAAACTACAACCCCGAGCAGGTTCTCATTGATCCTGACGGCACAGTCCGAGGCGGAACCGTTCCAGCTCTCGTAGAGAGACTTACAGCTCACGAATACTCGGGCAAGTCATCGGTTATACTTCTAGATCTTTGTAAAGGCTTACGCATGTGTCAGATACCAATTTTACTAGGGCATTCTTGATGACGTTCAAGTCGTTCATGACACTTGACGAACTTTTGAATCTCCTTGTCGACCGTTTCTGGATTCAACCACCCAGTGGCCTAGATGCACGGGAGCTCGATGACTGGAGGCAAAACAAACAAAACATTATACGGCTTCGGTTAGTAGCCCCTGTCTTTTCGGTGTACATCTCTAGACCATTATTTAGGGTGATTAACACAATGAAGCTGATAATACAAGACGAGGACCTAGTGGACAAGGAAGATACGACAATTCTGGACCGGATGACAGAGTTTGCGTCACAAGATGACGTGTTTAGAATTGCTGCTGCGAAACCGTTACTGGCTGCGATCAAACGAACTGTTTGTTGCTTTTCTTCTTTTCTGCATCAAAATAAACTGAACATCTGGTATCAGCACTCGGGAAACAGCAGGAAAGTGACGCTGTTGCCGGCGGTTCCGCCGCCACCACCTATCGTTCCGAAACGGATAGAATTACTGGATATTGATCCTATGGAGCTCGCCAGGCAGTTGACAATCACTGAGAGTCAGCTGTATCAGAAGATCCGCCCTTCGGAGTGCTTCCAGCGATCAAAGCAATCGCAGACAATATACCACGACGGCGTCGCAAATTTCATTCGTCGAAGCAATAGGGTATGATTTAAATCACCACTTAATCTTTCTGGACTCAGTCTTTCGCAGATCGCACACTGGGTTACATTTTCAATTCTCTGCAAAGACGATCCTCGCCGCCGAGCGGCTGTCATGAAGCAGTTCATCCAGATTGCAGATGTTAGTCTTCCAACCCTTGGTTGTGTACTGATCCTCATGGCATTGTAGCGGTGTCGCATCATTCGAAATTTCTCCACCATGATGGCAATTGTCACAGGATTGAATTCCTCCCCGATCCACCGCCTTAAACGTTCATGGGAGCAAGTTAGCTCGAGATACATGTCGCAACTAGCAACCTGCGAGGAGCTTATCAATTCTTACAAGCACTACAACAGTTATCGAAGTTCGTTGGCTACCGTGGTTCCTCCCTGCGTCCCATTTGTCGGTAAGTCACCGCCTATGAAGGTGATTTGGTGTGTCTGAGTATCATCTTGTTCCTAGGTGTATTCTTGACCGCGCTCACCCACATACAAGATGGAAGCAAAGACTATCTGCCGGGCGACCTCGTCAATTTCCGCAAACGCCAAAAGTCGTCGGAAGTTATCCAGGACCTACAACGGTGGCAAGCCCAGCCACACAACTTCCACCCTCTTCCTTCTGTCCTCGTCTTCATAAACGAATCGCTGAGCCAGTTTAGCGATCACGATGCCAGCGACGTATTTTGGAAGCTCAGTCTTGAGAGAGAGCCCAGAGAAAGAGACGAAGAAAAATTAGCCAAGTGGTTGTCCGAAAGTGGCTTCACATGAGTTGACGGCGTTGGCCAAAGCGTCTGTATGTATTCTTTTCTCTTCTTTCATCGTCTTCTTCTGTCGTGTTGCATAGTTCGAGCCTATCATGGACTCCTCGTCGCGGATTATTCAGTTGTTTGTGTGCAGTCTGTCGTTTGCTTTCGGACGGTATTTTTAATTCTATTGGTATTTATGGTGCAGGCGCTGGACGTAGCGTTTCTAGCCTTATCATAAGTAACCAGTTACCGGAGTACTGTTATGCATATGTATCCCATCGTGTTCGCTTCCTCTCTGTCGATGTTAAGGCAGGGCACTAGTACGAGATCGTGGCAAGCAGGTTGAAGTCACCAGGACGATCATACTCGCCCCTGCTTTGCCCCCCTTCCCTCGACAGAAATTTTCCCTATCGCTCGCCTTGTCCGTCATTGGCACGTCCGATCATCACCCATCCCTTTGGCCGCCTCAAGTTGTTGTGCTGGTCGTTTGGGTTGCGGAAGAGATTGAGCACTCCGAGTCGGAGTTTGAAGCTTGAAGATGCATTTTGTCTTTAACCTTCTTACTCAGACTGGCCTCTTATATCATCTTGTGTTTCGAAGCAGCATACCGGAGAATGAGCTGGTACGACCATGATCACCATAACTAATTATCCAGGCGACAACCCTTTAGGCTGCAGGAATATGCTAGTCTATCATCGTTAGAAACTCAAACTCAGAATGGAGCTCGCATGTGATCAAAGACTTTGTTGCGTGCCATACACTTGTAAGTGATCGACCTTTCGAACAGCTCACTAGCAGTCTTACGGCCTGGATGTGACTCACCGGGTACACAGCAGGTTGCCGGCCACACAGCCTATGGTGCTAGTATTAGTGGCGATCACGTACTACCTCACGTGCACTGGCACATAATAGCCTCGGAGCAGTGGCGTCAAGTCAGTTCCAAGTCATAAACCCTAGCCCACGCCATGCTACTCACCCTCTCCTCCGAGTCGGTACGCAACACCGTCTTCACCAATGAAACCGGTCAAGTCCTGTACAAGACCTCACATCCAACCAAGCTGGGCATGGGGACGACGACAATCCATAAAGTCGTGCCCAATGCTGATCCCACGGACATCGTGATCAATTTGAAGTCATGGGAGAGATAGAGTGGCACTTGATTGGATCGTCAACATTCCGTATCCATGACAAGGAGATGCAGTCCAAAGAATTCCTTCCTCGCCATGGCATCACCGGGCGGTACGTAGTCACTGTCTCGATGAATCTAATTTCTTTAAAGTTATTGGCTCATCGGCTTATGTGTGCCTTATAATGCAGTAAAAGGACGTTTGTGGGGCCAGATCACCGCCCGTATAGATGGGATATATTATTTCTTGAAGTCGTAGTGAGTACAGACTGCGTCGAAAGTTTGATTTGATGCACGACCTTTACCAGTCTCCCTTAGTTGTCCCGGGACGACGACTCCAAAACGGAGGTTGCGAGATTTCGGAAGGGTACGCATGGTATCATCGGACCCAAAAAGCAGCCTTGCCTCGACATCGACCCTGAGATAATGCATATGCTGGACCTCGTTATCCTCACATTTGTCTACGTGGAAAAAATACGGATGGACAAAGAGAGAGCTGCACGGCACAGTGGATGAGGGGAGGTGGACTATGATATGCATCATTCCCTGTAAGCCTGATATCGAAACATCGTGACTGTTTTGTCCCAGAGGCACAGCCGCGTGTAGTTTACTCATCTCTAGTTCCTGAAAGTGTGGGGCTCCAGCTAACAGCCCATTCACCTAACATTCTGGTATAGTGTCAGTATATAATTTCTTCTCAAAGGAGTGGAACTTGAAGCTTGAACTTGAGTCCCAGCCAACAGGCGACCCACTCGATTTACCTCTGGACGATGAACCGGTTTCCTGATTGGTATCCACAATGAAATTATTTTCCTTGCCGGAGAAGCACCAGCCGGGTATTTCGCACCAAGACCTTACGATCCGTCGGGTTCGGAACAATAGGGGAATTCTGTTACTACGGCCTGAGAGACGTGCCCCACTGAATGATGAACACGGCCGGGATGGATTAATCCGTAGCCCATGTGGGTCATCCTCGATGTACCCAACTAATCGAGATGTCCCAATTTGTGCACGTGCTGTCCACCAGATCTCTGATTCTGAAGCAAGAGCTAGCGGCCGTCATATTCACACATCAGCAAACCAGCCGGCACGTTCTCAGATCTGGGTTTGTTCAAACGGGACTCGTGCCAGTGGAGGCTATAACGTTTCCATTTCAAATCCCATTCTTAACATAACCAGATTCTATGTCTACTTCTCTACTTGACTTGTGACGCTTCTTCCAAAGCAGCCTCACAGAGTAAGTGAACAGTGGTAAAATAACTGAAGGAGATATGCTGACAAAGGCGAGACTTAAAGCAAGGGCAGAGGATGGGGACAATGCAAAAAGTCCGAGGATCCTTACGACGACGAAGCCAATGTCTAGCACGGAAAATAATACGGCGAATGTTAAGTACCCCATACCCTCTGCGCGTTCCTGGGCTCACGAGAGTTGTGTCAGCGATAAGTTTACCATGTTGGGCAAGACGGGCACCTTGAGCTCTGCAGGTGAGAGTCGACCGTAAAAAATGCGTATACTCTCCGCAGTGATCAAAAAAGACATTGCGGCCAGCATGAAGGCATAACCCAGACTATTAAAGTTGCTGAGATCAATGCTAGGGCACATTGTTAGTCGGGACCCCGGGCTAGTAAGACAACCGCCCCCTACTAGAAGCAACTACGAAACTGCCGAGGGATTTTAACGACGATTAACTACGACCAGATTGACTGGAACGAGATACCTACGAGTTCCACCGCCCAATCTGTCCGGTCGTTCATAGCTGCTCTGACATCTTCAAAGTTGGGCGATGATCGCATCATATCGTAAAGGGTAAGTCTGAGCACTTGTTGCGCGACAGCCGCAAATATCTTTGAGATGGGTGTCTGCATTGTGACGCTGATTGGGGAGAACGTTGCTAGGATGGATAGTGGTCCTGCTTAAGTACCCTGAACGCAGGGCTGACCAAGCGTTCTCGCATGGGTCCCGGCGCTAGTGCTCCCCCGGTTCCTCATGCAGTACTCCAGGTCTGTTCGACAGTTATTGTGTGGGCTCGGATTGCCCCAATTATAATTTGTACACCGGGGTTTTCCCGGTGCGATTGTCCACGTAGCACGGCACGCCAGCAACCTTCCTTTTGTGGCTTCGTGCACCTTGGCTCGCCAAGTTCATGCCAAGTCCCTTCTTGTTGCATTCCATTTGGTATTCACTTGTCACTTTTGAAATTTTGGTCGTCGACCTTTTTTGTCCTGGCTGACAGTCCACGTATCGTAGCGATCACGAGAAAGATCAAAAATTTTAGACATGACAAGGATCTACGTTTACCCTTTTCACCAGGGAATCTCGTTTCCCTCGTATCCTAGAAGCTTGCCTGCGTTCTCCTTTGTCACACTTTGTAACACTTGCAAGATTCCAGACACGCTCTCGTGGAGTTCGAGGGGAACAGTTTCGCCACCCATGTCAGTCTTGACCCAGCCTGGGTTCAAGGCGACAGGGATCAGATCCGGCCGCTCACGAGCCTGTTTGTACGTCTGAAACAAAGACGACACGTCAGAATAAACATAAGAAAATAAAGACGGTCGAACGCACGAGCATGTTCACTGCAGCCTTGCTAATACTGTAGGTGGTGGATTCGGGTCCACAATCGCTCGTGATGCTAGAAAGAGCAGAACTCATGTTCACGATAACCTTCCTGTTCGACTTATCGATCGCTGGGAGGAGATACCGTGATATGAGCGCAGGGCCTGTGACGTTGGTCACGATCGTGTTGACGAGGTCGATCGGTTTGAAGCTGAAAGCAAAATCAGCGGCACCTTGGTACTGCGAGGGTTCACAAAGGGTGGTCAATAAGTCACTCATTCCCATCACCAGGTGGAGACCAACTAACGATGGCAGCATTGTTAACAACGTAGTCGAGGCCAGCACCGTTCAACAGTCTGAGGACCTCCTCTGCGCCTGCCTTGATGCTGGTCTCGTCTGCAACATCTAACTGGGCAATGTACAGTGTGCCAGAAGACGATGCGAGGGCTGTGAGGTTCGTCGCTGTCGGTGGCGAACGACAGGCTGCAAAGACGGTGTTGGTGGATGTCTGAAGGAGCTGGCGAGCTATCTCCAAACCGATACCTCGAGAAGCGCTTTCAGGAATCAATGAGAACCCGGTAGACGCAGACAATGTCAGAGAAAACCTGCCCAGTGACGAACCATGTTATGTCGGACATGTCGAATAAATGGAATAGCTGGCGGAAGGGATGGGCAGGGTGTTCCCCACGATCTGGACTCTCGAGGAGATAAACACTCCGTCACAGAATAAATAACACCGGCGGCCGCGATGATCCGAAACTTACAGCGACGACTGATAACCATGATCCCCGGATGGATTGCCACTAGTAGTCCCCCTACATAGGTAGACCATCAAATGACAGTCGTTTGTACGAACTTGAACGACCTGTAAACAGAATGCACCAGAGGACAATTCAAGTTTTACCGAATCCGACCTCGGAAGCGGGACCACGACAGACAATGCAGCAAAATGTCCTCCGAGACCGTGTTGGAAAACCAACATACTATCATACCTTCAACGGTGCCATTCCGAGTTAATTTGAAGTGATAGTTGTGCAGTTGAGTCCGCCTGACCTCCGATAGTGGTGGTTCAAATGTGTAAGCGGAGTTTCCAAAATAAGTTTTTACCCACTGAACTCGAGTTTGTTCTATGTTCATCTTCACTCGCGTTGGTTTGCCCACCTCGAGTCGCCCCCGCTCAATTTTCACTCAGAAACGTGTACATGAATTTACGCAATGTACGGGTAACCTTCCGGTGCTGATCCATGTGCAATGTTGACGTGCCGGATTCGATTCAGGCCCAGGTATCGGACGCAGGTATTTCACAGTCCTGGCCGTCGAGAGTTCTGCGGACGATACTTGCGCGGCGGTTGTGTCGTCGTCACGGAAGATTCACTCGAACGTGATTATCAAACAACACAACTTGTACGTCTGTGGTCGCGAGGTTCGTGGTTGCTCACTTGTGCATAGGCATGAAGGTTTTGGTGGTATTCACCCTACGGTTGCAATAGAAGGGCATCAACGCAATATGGCAAGTAGACAGTGGCGTAGTTGACATCCGAGGTTACTGAAAAGATTTATTTATACAGCCTATTGCCGTTCAGCGGGCACTCGAGGAATCTAGTATGTCAATGCAGCAGATCGATGGCGTTGCTTTTACTAGGGGGCCTGGTGAGTTTCTAACTAACAGACATCGTCTCTCGACAATTCGAACTAGTGTGTAGGTATTGGTGGTTGTCTCAGTGTCGGATCAAACGCTGCCAAGACGCTTGCTGCTGCGCTTGGTAAACCACTTGTCGGTGTACACCACATGGTGAAGTTTTATTTGGATCTGTCCTCTCATGGGAGCTTATTTTTCCTAGCAAGCGCATGCACTAACCCCATTGCTTACATCGCCCACAGAAGAGTGCCCTCAATTTCCTTTCCTAACGTTGCTGGTATCTGGGGGTCATACCTTACTCGTGCTTGCATTGTCTCATTCGTGTTTCCGTATCTTCGCCAACACGGTCGACGAAAGTATTGGTCGCACCTATGACAAGGTGGCCCGTATGTTGAAGATGCCGTGGGGCACACGAGGTCCGGCCGCCGCACTTGAAATATTTTGTCGTGGGGAAATCGATGATCCAAGTGTGCCAGAGATAACACCGTTTTCGGTCCCGATGCCCGGAGAACTTGCATTCTCGTTCAGTGGTCTCCATTCCGCAGTGGAGCGATATATTTTTAGGGCCAAGGAGTCACTCACCGAAACTCACCGACGAGCTCTTGGCCGTGCTTTCCAAGATGGTGCTGTGCGACAACTCTGCAACAAGCTTGTGCTGTGCCATTCTATTTTGCGGAAGGAGGGGATTGATGTACGACATGTCGTGACTAGTGGTGGCGTGGCTAGCAACTTGTTCTTGAGGGCTAGGTTCACGAGTTTGTTTTTTCCAGGAACCTTATTGACTAGCTTATAGACTCAGGGACGCGTTGGATGACTACAGTCCTGAATCAAGAATATCGCTTATTTATCCCCCAATTGAGTTTTGCACAGGTGAGCTGTCTTTCGTTTTACATCCGTCATGCATGCTCAAATCTGTCTCAGATAATGCTGCAATGATTGGCTGGGCCTCCATATATAGATTCCTTGCCGAAGACTACGATGACTACTCAGTGGACCTTCTCTCTAAATGGAGTATCGAGACGCTCCCTGGTGACCGCGGTTTCCCTATGGCCCGACCTTCGTTGAAGTCGACATCTAGTCAAGATCTCGAACTTTGAGCCGTCGATTTCCAAAATTCAAAATTGTCGTAGCACATAATAATTTATCTGCCTCAATGCGACTGCCTGGTAGAACCGACGTTATTTGTATGAAGAGCATCCGGTCGTAGAACTTTTGGAGTGTCATAAACACGCACTTGTGTGAGTATGCAACTCTATGTATCCTGCAGTCCATCTCCCTAGAGACAGGATGTTTACTCACTGGTAGTCCACCAGAGCTGTCACGCGCTCATCACAACGAGGCTAGTCCTGGAGTAATTTTAGCAACATGTTCCGCCTAATCGATTACTTGGCTAGTAGCTTTCTATACCTCTCCATCCCAGGTACCAACGTCTCGTGTCGAAATGTCCGGAACTACTGCACTTTCCCGGGGTTTCCCACAACCCGGCCTATCGGGCAGAGCGGGTGCATATGCTAAACTTCAAATTCTCATGGAGTTCGACATGGGATTATCGATTACCACTCAGTACTGGAGGTGGTATATAAGCTGATAACCGGCATCAGGTAAGCGCAGTTTACTGGGATGCAGTTATTCCCTTTTCAAGAAGTCGAAGCTGTCAGCGTGAGTTGACTACTATGATATAAGAGGCAGCTTGAAGACACTGCCGAGTGCCCACAGTCACGGGAAGTTTGGTCTTATATTTAGTTGACTGGGCCAATGCAATGTCCACGCAACAACTTTCCCCTTGACTGAGCTATGACGGGCACCACTGCACATCCCACCCATATACTGGGACAGTTCCCGATTGACGAGGATAGGCCCATGAAAGTGGTCATCATTGGTGCTGGGTACAGTGGCATTGCGGCAGGTATTCGGTGCGTTGACCCTACGTGGCTTTGCAGATCCCACACAAACAGACAAAAAAATCCATCAGGTTTCCCCAGAGGGTGAAGAACATTGACCTGACAATCTACGAGAGAAACGCTGGGGTCGGAGGGACGTGGTACTCCAATAGATACCCGGTTCGTGGATCTATCGCTAACCTAGGCGGTGCGAGCCGAGCTCAAGTCAACTCTTCAGGGCTTGTCTTGCGATATACCTTCACATACAGTACGTCTTGCTTTACTCAGGCATACGAGCACCTCCGTCCCTGATGGCACGTTTCAAGTACCAATTCACATTCGAAGACAATGTTCGTAAATGTTCTTCCTTCTATGTGCTCGCATTAAAGCATCCTAGCCCGAGTGGTCGTCATTTTATGCCCCTGGCCCTGAGATTCGTGCATACTTGGAGCGCGTGGCCGAAAAATATGGCGTCACTCGTTATCTCAAACTACAGCACGAACTTGTTCATGCGCGATACGACGAGGCAAAAGGAAAGTGGTACCTGAGAATCCGTCGACCGGGCCTTGGGAATATGGAAGAGAGTCCATCCTATGAAGAATTTGAAGATACTGCTGATTTTGTTTTTTGTGGTGCGGGTGGTTTGAGCCAATGGTCGTGGCCGGACATCGAAGGGGTCAAGGATTTCGAGGGGAAATTGATACACTCGGCCAACTGGGATGCAGACGACTGGAGAGAAGGCGTCAAGGATTGGAAAGATAAGAAGGTTGGCGTGATTGGCGTCGTAAGTTGGGTGATACCATTGTTTGCGTCAGTTACATATAATGTCCCGTGTAGGGCTCCTCGGCGATACAAATAGTGGCAGCCCTCCAGCCGCATGTTGGAACACTGTACAATTTCGTTCGGGGGAAAACGTGGCTGGTAACCCCGTTTCTTGCGGAGAAGCTTACTGAAATGATTGGGACTGATCTTGGGTCCAACAATTGTGTGTTTTAACAAGCGTTTCCATAACGGATTGCACTCACCTCTCGATAAGATTTGTTTGGTGAACAAGACAAGGAGAGATTCCGTGATCCTACATTTTACAAGGACTTTCGCCATCACATGGAAGCCGAGCTCAATGTCAGTTGGTCTGATTGCTTCTGGTCCTGCTTATAATCAATCCGAACAGTCCATATACGGGCACATATTGCGGAACCCAGAGCGGGAATTAAATGACATTCACCACTGGAGAATGCATATGAGGGAACGGCTGGCTAAGAAACCGTGGATAGCCGATCATAGTAAGTTGTACCACGACTCCGACCTCGTCCACTTGATCCAATCACCGACAGTTGTACCTGGCTTTCCTATAGGCTGTCGCAGACTTACACCAGGTCCAGGGTATCTAGAGGCTCTATGCGAAGACAATGTGCGTGCAAGAGCATCCAGATAAATAGTCGTCGCTGAGGACATATAGGTTTATTTTGTTCCGAAGGACATTCGACGAATCACACCTGCTGGTCTTGAAACAATGGATGGTCAAAACTTTGACCTTGACATTCTTATTTGTGCCACTGGTAAGTTCTATGGTACTTGTTACAGAAAAAAACAAAGGTAACTTCACAAAGGGTATGACACGAGTTACAAGTATCCGTTCCCTGTCATCGGCCGTTCTGGTCTGACGTTGCAGGAACGATACAACCCTTATCCTGTTACGTACCTTTCAGTATGCACTGATGGATTCCCCAACTGGTTCAATGGTTTCGGCCCTAACTCCGGTACTGGGTCAGGTTCTTTGTTAATCATATTTGAGCGTCAGGTTGAATACGCTGCTGCCGTCTTGCTAAAGATGCAACGCGAGCGTTTGAAGAGTATTGAAGTGAAACGAGAGGCTGTGGAAGACTTTGATCAATACCTCGAGGTAACATTCCCCCCATCGCTTTTACTGTTGCTGACGATTGGTATTTAGGCGTATTTCCCTGGAGTAAGTGTGATCGCACTCTGATCCTGGAGTAACCCTTGCTGACAACAACCCAGACCGTGTATAGTGCTAAATGTCGATCGTGGTACAAACTGGGCACGGAAGATGGTCGTATCATAGGGCTGTGGCCTGGGTCATGTTTGCATGCGGCACGGGCCTTTGAGCGTCCTCGTTGGGAAGATTACAATTATGAGTACCTTGACGGTGTTCGTAATCGGTTCTATTGGCTTGGAGACGGTTCGACGTACGACGACAGATACGCAGCTGGGGATCGTACGTGTTGCGTGTTTTCACTGTCAATAGAGCGCTGCGGGCTTACCACGTTTTCACTGAATTTGCAGGCGCGTGGTATCTGTGTGATGACGAAGTGGATTATCCGCCGGGTATGTAGTGTCTGTAACATATCTGTTTTGTGTCATCGAGAACTAACTGCAATGGTATCTGGGATCTAGTATCTGGTTCTTAATGCATCGACTGTGAACAAGGATATACGGGGTTCGGATGAACCTTATCGTTGGGACGCACGAAATGAAGTCGGCCATAATTGTAGTATGTTCACTCTTAGATCACTGGTCCTGTCTGTGAATGAGTCTGTTGACTGCACGAATTTTGGCTGCACGCCGTAGAGAAGAATGTCTATCTTCGGTCACCGGCTCTGTCCAGCACCTCGAAAAGTGTCTCCAGCGATCCTCACATCGACCCGAACCTCGATCATCATCTGCCCAGTATCCAAACAGCACTTTGTATGTATGTCCGTTATTACTGAAAATCTCGACATCGCTCCTATTAGTACATACGTATATACGGAACTTTCAGAGGGCTCATTCAACTACCACTTTATGCACATCCCTGCTTCCCGACCGATGTACGCCCCCAAATCTGAGTTACCACTCATCCGGTCTCTCCAACATTGGCCGCATCCCATCGGTCCGTCAGTTCATGCCGTTTGTGACATATCCACCTTCTCATTTTTTCCCTCTGTTTCTGTTGAATTCAGGGGTAAATCAACAGGTTCATCTTTCCCATTCTCAGCTGTCATGCGCTCTGCTCCACCTTGCTCGAGGTCTCCGGATGTTTTGGAAGTTTCGCCACCTCGAATGGTTTTGCGTTCCAGTGTATACTCGCGCAAAAATAACGTAAGAAGAAACATGGAGCCGGCTATTGGCGCAGACTTGAACCATATCATGGTGATCGCCTCTGACCATGCTTGCAGCACAGAATCACGAAGGCTGGCATCCTGAATAAATTAAAATGGTACATGGTCAACACTCATCTCGAATAGAACATCATCTAAGCAGCGTCTCTCACGGGAATCAAATGAATCCGACCAATACCGTCATTGAACTCGGCAGTTGTCGTACCCAGATTGAGGCTGGAAACATTTGGAATCTCGGCGAGTTTCTGCGAAAGAATACTTGAAATGATTGCCTCCCCCACAGCGATCCCGACAGCACCACCGACGGAACTAAAAATGTAACATCCTTAGAAGAACGAACCGATGCGACGCGTACGAACCCACCGCACGAATGCGTACCCACTCACGGCAGTAGCCATATCCTTCAGGGGCATTGCCGCCTGAAGGGCTATTTGGGGGACTTGAAACAGAGGACCAATTCCTAATGCTGCAATTAGAGAAAAAAATTCTTGTACCACGCTGGAAATTTTGTGAACATTAAATTGTGTCGTGATAAGAAGTACGTACAGGCTGGACTTGTAATTCAGCATGGACATAAGAATCATCCCGAGTGTCAGCGTGGCGTATCCTACCCATATGATTGGACGATATTTCCCTGTCCTCGATAAAATTTGTCCAGAAGCAATAGACGTGGTGGAAGACCCGAGTGAAAAGATGAGCATCCTATTTACACCACATTAACAAAAAAAGACTGGGAGAGTCGGTGTGTGATACGTACTTCGTTCCAGCACCACTGGCCGATGCCCCGAGTACTGAGAAGCGTCAGTTTTCCGGCCTCTGAAGTAAAGAAGGGAATAACCCTGATAAAATAAAGGCAGGTAGCTTCCAGAGAATATACTAAGCTGAATGTTACAGTGTCCTAGAGAGACTCACTATGAAACACCAAAAAATATGATGGCGTGGAAAAAAACAGATATAAGAATGATGCCTGTGGTGCGAGTCTTGGAATTCATGAGATACATATGGAATTCATCGTAGAACAACTAACACAGAAACTCACTCTGAATAAACGGGGGGAGAGGATTGCAGAGCGCTTCGTAAATCTTTCATTAATCCCGCCAGAAATGAGCAAGACGGTTCCAACCACAAGTAGCGCAATGGTCTTTGCGTCCGACCCTTGGGGAACCAGATAATCAACTCGCTCTGTAACGCAGAATTCAGAGCTGGCACTCACATTTGGCCTTGCCAAAGCCGAAGCCGATAATCAAACATACAACACCTCCGACAAGGCAAACGAGGCCAATGAAATCAAATTCGTCAAGTTGGTCTACAATTGTACGTTTTCCCCGCGGATTCAGGTTTAGGAAAATAAAGATAATAATTGCCGCAACACCGCCAGTGGGACTTGCCATGGTCATTAGTACGCGATACAGCAGCAGGTGGGCCATAATAGCTTACAGGTTAATGAAGAAGCACCACCTCCAAGAGATGTGTTCCGTAATCAGCTACGTTTTTGTAACGCACGAGTGAGCTGCAGTAAGCATGAAAGATACAAAAACTCACACCGCCGAGGAGCGGGCCCAAAACACTGCAAAATATTATCAGTAAACTTGAATATGCGGACGACGAGAGGGACCTTTCCTGGCAATGCTAAACGTGGCACCAACAATCCCCCCGTAACGACCTCGGCTACTTAAATTTTAGCAGAGTAGGATTGAGAACTTGATCACCCACTCTTTCAACGGCACAATGTCCGAGATGGTGATGTTGACGAGTTGATTGATTCCCCCACCGCCAATACCCTGTATTGCTCTACAAATAATCAGCCAGGTCATACTCTGAGCAGCTCCGCACATCGCGGACCCGAACTGGGAAATACCAAGGGCCAGTGAGCACCTAGACACGCACGAATTTGGAACACATGCCAAGAAAATGAGAATGCATGTGTACAGGATTGGCTTTCGGCCTGAAATACGCGGAGAGCTCAAAAGGCTGATGAACTACTGCGTTTTTCTTACCAAGCACGTTGGATAATTTCCCATAGAGGGGGCCAAATGCTGCTGCAGCGAGCAGGTATGCACTAGATAGATCTTGTGTTGAAGGAAACTTGTGCACCCGTCAAGCACGACACGACGTACCCTCCAACCCAACTATAGCTAGTTCCACCTCCAAGCTGAGCGACGACAGTTGGGAGGGCGGTGGCCATGATCGTCTACTTGATGTGATAAGAATCGCCATCTAGCTGCATCAGGGTGTTGACTCACCGCGTCGAGTGCAGCCAAGAACCTAGTGCACATTAGACCAATGAAGACAACAGCCAACCTATTCTTTGGTAAGACATGCTCCTCATTATTTTTCCAGGATGCGCCTGGTGGCGCCCTTTCTTTCTGGAGGGGTGGATCAGGCTCATGCTCAGTTTGCGTTGCCGAAGTCATTGCACGGTGCAGAGATGAAAAAGGTCAGATACACACATATATATGATCCAGGTATTTCAAGAGATCTATGAGCCAGATTTTCGGAACAAGGACTTCAAATTTGCAGCGATGGCAACCCTAGCCTCTTGCGAACCACTGGCGGCCCGAGACACGATTCTTGCCAAGGGGACCCATGAGTGTCGCACTACTTGCATAATACAGTCATCTTCCACTTACGAACAGATAGCGCTCATTCAAAGCCCTAGGGAAGTCTGAGTCCGACACTCGGCGTGGTCTTGGCAAGTACATGGCACCATTGCATGCATCACATTGGCCGAGGTCGAAATCGATTAGATAATAATATAGATGGCACAGTGTGTTTCGCGGTGCCAGACCATGTGCTACTAGTAGTATAGTAACTACCCTTGAAGTACTCACAGAGTCGGAAGCTCAACAGAGTTATGTCCGTAGGTGTATGCTTCCAGAATTAGTGATCGATAGTCCGAACAGCCTGAGCCCGAGAGCATCCATCACTGTGAGACACTACGCCGCCGGGCCCGGGCCGCACCAGGCCATGACTAGTGACTGACTGCCGGCTTCCATAAAAGTTCAAGCCAGTGTCAGATCCTGCCATTCCATGGCGTTCTATTCGTGTTGCGTCCGACGTGTTCAGGTGAGGATATTAATTGATCTCGCGGCCTGCGCGCCATCATAGGGGGCATGACTAGGCATGAGCACCGGAGGTGCGATCGATCGGCATCTCCGGCGTTTTCCGTTCGGTGGATTCAAAATTTTGGCTTGATTGGAGGTCATATTATCCTGGGAATCCACTCGTCCCTTTGCGCCCCGAGTTTTCAACTTTCAAGTTAGCACCAGTCTCATTGTCTCAGGTTGCAGTAGTTGGTGTGTTGGTATGTGTAACTGGTACCGAGTGTGAGCGGGCACGATCTGAGGCCGCGAGGCTCGAGCGACAGGCTAGAAATAATATGAATACTCCAGTCGAGAATACGAGACTAGGAAGGGACTACTGTACCTAGAAATAATATGAATACTATCTACAGTGAGTATGGTGAAGTAACGAGAGTGTAGTATAGCTTACCTCCAGTCGAGAATACGAGACTGGAGAAAGGTGTGAACGACGTGTCCAAACTATAAGTAGTGTCCAAATAAGGAAATGTAATGAGTGTACGAAAATATGTCTAATACGACGGGCTGATCTCCAACACCGAGTACTTACAGAGTCGAAGGCTCAATAGAGTTATATCCGTAGGTGTATCACGATGACACTTCTAGAAATAGTGACTGATTCCTCGAGCAGGGCGTCCATCATCGCGTGGTACACACAGTAACACACTAGCTCTACGCCACACCAGCGTTCTTCCCATTGCGGAAAATTGATCAGGATTCTACCTTGAACCCGCATCCGATTAACATATGCTCATAATTGGATCGTCTTTCGAGCTCTTGGTGGATACAACTTGATGACCAAAGGTCGTCGCCGTCTTGCATCCGTACTGTCCTTGGCGACTTGGCTAATTTCCAGTTATCATCCCGTTCTTCAGAGCGCTCGTTTCAAGTTGCAACATCGCTTTCATCTGGAATCACGGCCATCTCCGCCCAGGCTGCATGTTCCACCCATTCCCTAAAATATCTCGATTTGGACGTTTCAACATGCTACTGACACGATCCGATCAACTTTGGGGAGGGCCTTCCTGAGATCTACCCTCTTTGGAAATCCAGGTCCATCTTTGTTTCACTGCTACATCCGGAAACAGCATCCACTTAGGTGTGCCTCATCCTCCTTTTCCTTTGTCCATGAAAATCTGGCGTAGGGCTCACCAATTAGAAGCTCCAAATCGTCGTGTTTCTATTTTGTACCCGACTGGGATCAATTATGTGGGTTCAACACCCTGACTCTTTTATGATGTGCTCTCTGCTGAAACTCAGCATCTCCTCTGCCCACGCGGGCGATTTAAGGGGCCATCAAAAATCTTCCTCGATGCCGGCCCCCTAGCGCCAGTGAACACAGGTCAATAAAGCATCCATAGTCGATAAAGAGGTGGATACGACTTTGAATGTACCCCATTACCACGGTGATTGAGCTGGTGTTTTGACTCACCAACAGAACGAGTAGCAGAGTGTTGCCAAGCTATAGAGGGGGAATTAGTAAACGCGCTCTGGACGGAGGTCAATCACCGCTGCCAACAGACGCATGCGAGAGGCACGGAATACCATAGTAGGACGATTCGATAAACACCCACTCCGAATACTATCTGATATCGATATCGCCTCAGCCGCTTCTTCAAACTTCAGCCGTCATTGAAAGACGAGGAGTGCACGTCAAAAAGCCAAAGAAATGGTTGGCTTACCCTGGTATGTATGTATTGCCACTGGCACGGGGCAGAAAGATTTTCCCCGCATGATCTCTTAGCTGTGCTGTACCACCCAACATATCGGCAAAAGATGGTAACCAAAGACATCTTACCTGTATCTGATACGATGCGTCAAGTCATGTTTGAAACACAAAACCACCGCCAGATACCTCGCTAATACAGATGAAACCAGTTCCAGGCAGGTGGAATGAATTACAATTGCAAAGTGCCGATGATTTCGGGAAATCGATGCATATTCTGAGAGAAAGAGATGTTGCATAACGCACAACTAACTTCTGGAAATGTTTCACTACTATTACTATCGTGTGCCGGAAACGTTCCAGTGGATGAAATGACCCGCGGAGCTCATTCGCAGACTCACATTAAACACCAACTCCTGTCCGAGTCCTTCGCATCGGTGCTGATCTTGTATAACGATTCGGCTTCGCGATCGTGACCAATGTCACCGGTCCTGCACACAGCAGTACCTCTTCCCGATGATCGACTCGGAAAAGTCGAATGGGCCCGGGAACCTTAAGGCCGCATCTTGAACATAACCATGTCCTCTTGCCTAGCTCGCGTTGCATGTGACCTGGAGAGTCAACTATTCTAGTAGTATCGTTGCATGGCGGTGATCGAATGTCGGATCCACACGAGAAAACAAAGCCTAACGGCAGTGCTGAACCCTACTTAAAGCAAGCACGGGTATGCAACGCCATGCTGGCATATTAGCCCTATTCGAGTATTTGCTCGGGAATGGGTCGAGAGTGTGAGTTACACAACGTTTACCATTCTATTTACCGAGCTGGACATTGGCTTCGTCATCGTTCGTGCCGCGGAACTCATCATATCGTCTGTATCCCTTAGGCCTATTTATCCTCATCAGCATGTTGTCAGCCACCATTCATTTACAATATGAAGCTGCCCCTTGGAAGAAGAGTCACAAACCGTGTAGAAAAGTAGAGTTGGATTTGCTGACATGGATTATCTGATCATCTGATAATGGGACTCAGACCTGAAATCTTGGCATTTGTGCATGTTCGTTGATGTTTTTGCTCCGTTTCTCTGAAAATAAGAAGAGTAGCCAATATTGTCCTGTATGCATAAAGGAAGATCACTCGGTGGAGCAGGGGCTCCCCGGGTGCTGGCCTCGCCGCATCCTCGAGGCTGGGTTCCCACGGGTCGTATATATCGGTCGTCGGTCCTGTACATAGGTATCCTCTTCTGCTACAGGACCTCCTTCCTGCCTTCTCCATCGGTCAGTCGGATGTACCACAGATGGATTACGCGGGCCTTGGATTACCTTGTGGTCTGTATATCTCCCATCTATCTAGCACTGAACAATACGTCGTGTGGTTTCAACGATTCAAGATAATCAAGTTTCAGAGAATATGCCAACCTACAAGATGAGGGACGCTTGGGTCTATGAATCCTCTCGATACGCGGGACTATCAATCGAGCAACGGAGTAACTTGTTGAGCAAGGCAGTATGGGCTCGCTCTTGTCTGTACCTTGTGCTCGGCATGTTTCCCTCTGGTTCCATATTCGATGAATCTTATGGAACAACGCAAACAGAGGCGGGATATTCAGACAGACTACTCACACTTCTGTTCTGGAGGAAATTGAAGTTGTTGCTCGTACGAATCCAAGAGCCGAACGCGCAGAAAGGTGAAACTCCAACTGGCAGCCTGGGCACTATTGGCACCATCAGAACCGGAGACTAAAGTAAAAAGGTCAATGGAAGGACACCTCTCTGGCCAATTTCATTGGTCATTTGGACTCCAGATCCAACACATTTATAGTGGGGACGACTGATCATGTTGCTCTCTGAGGGCTTAACACCACAACACGGAACACAAAATAACTAGATAGGTCATAGACAGGGGACGAACCGCTTGACCTATGGGGAGGAAAAGAGGGGAAGAAGACCAAGAGCAGGTAGACAGCCTGAGGGGGGTGGTGGGATCTGTACGCAAGCGAGAGTACTCGAACTAAGAATGGGGGACCAAGCCCGTGTGCCGGGGAGACCAGAAATGACCGAGAGAAGGAGAACTGATGCATGAAGTCGAGTGACTTGACATGGGGCCAAGAGTGCAACGAGCGATGCTGTATTGGAACACTGTCGGCACATCGTTCGATGGAAATATTAACGGGATGCTTAAGGATCGGTCAACTGCCAGCAAATGAGTCATTGATGAAGATCGACCGCGAGGAAACATTGAGTGCCCGAGCGGCACTATGGGTGATCGATTGATCCAGAAGGGAGTATGGCAGCCCAAGTGGACGGGCAGGGAGTTGAGACGTGAGGATACATTTTCGCCCAAGGAAGAGGTTGTCTATCCCTTTATTAATCTTGAAGCTTGAGGCCTCTGAGGCCTGAGGTCGCTCAGAGTACGGGATTACCAATAATAATAATATTATTATTGCAGAGTCAATGGGAATGGAGGAGTTTGGCAACGAACGCGGCATCTGTCACGCACTCGGAAACAGCAGAGGGTATCAGCCCGATTCGGCTGAGTCCTTCGAGTAGTATAAAAAGCCATAGCTACCTCTGTAAAATCCCCAGCATCGAAACGAGTAGGCATTCAATTGCAAATAGTCACTCAGGCTCCGCTCGATCTCGTGGGGCGTGACTGCTCGAACAAGCACCTTACGCTTCAAGTTTTGTACTTAAAATATTAGCCTCCAACTTGAACCTCAGGGAGCTTGAACACGACAGCGCTGACTCGGAGTCGGAGTCGGAGGTGGGTCCTTGAGGCTTGAAACCTCCCAGTTTCACTTCTGCAGGGAATGGTAACGAATCTACACGATTACCCACATATGGCGACTCGGAGGATGTTGTCGTTTGAAATTGAAAAGTTGGGCGCTACTTTTGTGCTCTGTTTTAGTACCGTGACAACTTCAGCCACGCTAGCATATTCATAGTGGGGATGGTGCTATGCACGGGCTGCTGTACCCTAGTCTCTCACACAGGGCAAACATCCACTGTCAGTGGACACTCCAGGCTGACGGAATGTACACGTCACCACAGTGTCCACCGCATCCCAACCACCATGTCCTCGCGAGCCAAGTTCTGGATACCCCCGGATAGCCTGACGACAGTGATGTGTACATGGACTTGCAGAACGATGTGCCCACGTGCAACGATGTTGATCAGCACCGTCGGGGATGATACGGAGGTGACAAAGATGGTAATGATTCCATGATACAAATGACAATGTGTTGACTAGGCCGGCATGTCCTCTAGGCTCGCCACCATCGCCTCCAGAATCGTCTCCGTCTCAGCAGCAATGCAACAACCAATGGATTGTCGAGGAGCATACAAATGCAATGAGAAATGACACTGTAAAGGACATGTTGATAGGTTGACCACGGCGTGTTGTTGACAGGGACATAGACATAACTCATCAACGATGCCGACAACCGACGATCGGGTACGAAGTGCGACATTCGATTACATGTAAGCATGTTTGTGTACTGGGTAACTAGTTCCGTGGTTGAAAATGTCGCAGTCACAGGCAGATAGGGACTTGTGCTAACTCGCCGCTCGGACCGCTCCTAGTTAGCACCATGATTGGTATCTCAGGGTTGCTCGTAGGGCAGGTTTTAGAATTCGCAACTTCAACGACATCGCTACAACCCACGACAGCAACAACGAACGCCACGGCGCGCCAACCACCACAACGAAGATGACGATAGCGCATAGACACGGAGACAGTAGCGATACCCCCACCGCGACGAAAATGGCAACGGCGCACCCACAACCACCACCACCATCACCAGAGCCTTTATCTCACGTGTATCTCCAGGGAAGCACTGAATCATTGAATCAACGATTGTATGGACCATGTGACATTTTACTTCCTTTCCATGCTTGATATTGTGCACATCGCTGGATAGTTGCATTATCGTTATCTGACACGTTTGTGCCTGCTACGAGCATTGTGTTCATCGTTGTGTTGCCATCGGTCATGCCGTTGCTTACTACTCAAACAGTACTTCACCTTTATTTTCAGGACATGCGGTCTGAGAGATCACGATAGAGGTGAGCAGAGATCGACATGGAACCAGGTGACCTCGAAGAAGCCAGGAGTTGAACGACTCCCTTTTGATGTCACCCCGTATGCTGCTCTCGCCAGCCCATCGGATACCTTGACCTCTTACCGTATTATTATGAACGGTTCAATTTAATCCACGGATTCGTGAAGACGGCCATGAACACGCGACAGCCAAGCAACGCACAAGATTAAAATGGCCAGTTTTAACATCATCCTCTTCTTTCTAAATGGAGTATATTATAAACACTGACCACAAGAGGATGGGTGCCGGGCCTGGGCATGTCTGCGGGCCGCATCAAATTCCATCAATGCATCATTGATAAATTCATCCTGATTCCTGAAATAGTACGCCAAATCCAGATCTCATCATCCAATGCTTTCCATTCATGGCAAAAAAAAGGTTGCGGAATTGCTGGGAATGACGGGACGAGTATACGCGTGCTGTGTAGGGTTTGAGCAGGTTAAACGTTAGACAACGCTGTAAATTTTCTATTTAAGGCTATTCCTTCATCTTCCTCATCCCGTCGAGCCATACATGTACGTGGTGAGACCTTGGAAGTACTAGATGCATTGCTTGTAATCCCGTCCACAATCGAGCGATGCTCTGTGCATGCTAGAATCTGAGCAGCCTCGGACACTCGAGTATATATTTATATCATGTCGCTCCACATACTTGCATACGTCCCATTCTCCACCATGCGAACATTCATCTCAAAAATATTCAGGCTCGTCACCCAATACATACTCAGACTTACTCTATTCGACTTGATGCGTTCATCTCAAAACTTTGAAGATGTCAAATCAGCTCTCAATGACAGAACAGATTGGTCAATCGAACTCGTCAGTACCTCTTTTGTGCAACTTTCGCCATGTCTCAATATTGTTTTGTACAGCTCCGTAGCTGCTTCACGTGCGACCATCACCCCCCGCGAAGTTCAGAACTAACGAAACTCATAGCATTCATTTCAGCAATGGAAATTACTTCTTTATGTTATGTACACTGACCTTCTTGGCCATGACCGAAACCGTACACATCCATTACGGTCGACTCTCACCTGCGGAGCTCAAGGTATGTATCCGGTCCGCTTTGCATGTTAATCCCACGAGGAACAAGATCCAGGAACGAGTCGAAAGTATGGGCTACGTGACATTCACCATTCTTTTCGCCATGCTTGACATCAGTGTCATCGTCGTTCGCGTCGCGGGACTCGTTGCGTTGTCTGGGTCACCTGGACTTGGAACGAGCCTTGCTGTCATCGGCCTCTCACCATGTGTCGTGCTTCCGCTGTTCAGTTATTCTGCGAAACTTTTGAAGCAAAGGAGGGGCGAGTCCGGTGGGGAAAGAGAGGTGGAATCTGGCATTGCTACTGCAGTTGACGAGTCGAAATGAGTATTACTTAACAGAACCTATCTCAACTGTCAATCCCAACCTAGACAAATGCCACTTACAGCGCCAGGGATTTTGGAACTGGCGTCGATTCTCGATCGCGAATGAAAAAGGCAAGAATGTACTAGGCGGAGGTATGGTATCCGAGGCAAAAAGGCATGGGATTGATTCCCACGCAATATTTGCCTTCCAATCAAATTACATAAAACCCAGGATTATCGATTATCTTTGAATATACATCCGTTGATAGCTCACGACCGCACAAGGCGGGCCTCGGGTTTCCGATTGTACATTCGTACGCGTAGCATTCAATCGTGTTTGTCTCTAAAAATGCCCAATCCAGATATGAGTTGCAGCCCTAGAGATGAGACGCATCGGATCTGGTGTCGTGTTCAAGCTATATATCATGCTGGTAAGTATGTACCCAGGCTGGTAGTACAACTTAATCTGCATGCTGCATTCATCAATTCAACCAGACGACTCACTCAACGTCCACGACGACAACCGTATCGTCCACATGGCCCGCCGACTTGTTGAGATAACAAACCTTTCCTCGTACACCATCCATCGATATACACGCGGTGTCGTGGTCCAGGGACGAGTCTTCCGATGGTGTCACCATATCAGCCCATTCTCCATACGTGACCTCGCCTAAAGCAAGCGCGCAGCGGTCTTGCGTCCCATCGACGGTAAATTTGACGATGCAGCCCTTTCCATCATCATTGCAACTATCCCACACAAGGAAGCCTCTCGCATATCCGTTATCGGAACAATCATAGTACTCCAGAGAAGGGCTCGAGTCATCATAGATCCGTGGAATATGGCCTGTCCGGACAATGAATTGTCGCTCAATAGTGATTGGCGATACCTCGGTGTGGGATGGCTTATGCAGCGTCAAGTCGAGGCAGATGGCATTGTCAAAACCTTGGGATTCATCGGTCCGTTCTAAAAGCCTCACGTTGATGGACCCTGTGTCGGGATCAACAACGGAATTCCGTATGACAACAAAGGGTGTTTTGTAGCTCTGATATGTCCCTTCATGAGAGAGGCAGAGGACATTGATCCGGTTGCTAACATAATGCTCGTCATCGGGGAGGGTAAAGGCTTGTACGACAACGTAAGCAAGTTCCGATTGGATGGAATTATTGAAAACGATGAGATGGGTGCTTGTGGGTACGATGAGGCAGGCATCGTCGACTTCCTCCACCCAGAATCTCGTTTTATGCTAAGTAGTGGTGGATGAGCCATGATACATCTGATATGACACGATTGCATACCAGTGCAACACGGAATTCGGGGAATCCATAAAATATCCGTGTCTGCGTGTCAAATACCAAAGACTGGTCAGACAAAGATAGTAAAAGGAACCTTGAGCATAGAAATAGCGCCAGGTCATTGGCAAGGGCAATCATTTGGATCCCAGTGTGATCCAATACAGGAACGACCAAGGAGACCACGTCGTACAACTTGCCAGACTCCATGTCCAACTGGATTTCCAAGAGCTTACTGGACGTGGCGGATAAGGCCACTGACTATATGCAAATTGCGAGGCGTACCACTGCGGGGGGGCGTGTGTGACGAACAACAGATACACAACCCAGAGGCTTTCCTCCGATGTCCCAAAGTGCACATCCCAGCTATAAACCTCTTCCTCCTGCTCCCACAGAAGCTGCGGTACATGTGTTTCTATGTTGGAATTGGTGTCATATGACACGAACCGCCGCTTCATTTGGCACACAATGAACCACCTGCCGCCAATAAGCATGATAGGACACTTGGTCTTCCCTTCAAAAGACATCTCGACTCGTGAAGCGACTCGAAGACTCTGTGTCATCCACGACCACGCCAGTCGGGCCGATTGGACAAGCAGCTGCTTGACAGCGGCCTTGGGAAGCGGACCGCGAGGGCGAATAAAAGGAGCGTCCTCGTACAGAGCCTTCCAAATGACGTGGTCCTGAGTGATATCGAAGAACCACTTTGAAACCTGTTAGAACGTGGTCGATGATGAATGAGAACTAATCAAGTAGAAGGTGAACCAACCGCTCGCCATCGTACGACGTCTCGAGTGCTTGCATAGCAAAGAATTCGGCAAATAAGTTCGGCTGGAAAGACACACTGGGTGTTCATGGGCTTCGATTGAACAGGGGCAGTTATCACAGAGGAAACTGTCTCCGGGAAACTGTGACCAGCATGGGAAGCCTGAGAGCGAGAGACCATACCACGACTCGGAGACCCAGGGCAATTTTCGGCATGATGAGGCCACCGATTAAGATCCCCGGGCATGAGATGACAATGGTAGCATCCACCGGCTGTCCGGAACTTCTCACATTCAGTATAGGAGGGGCCCGGCAGCGAGTAGGCACCAGGTGACGCGGTCTGGGGAGGAACAGGTTTCACCGTATCACCAACAGCCTTTACAATGTCAGGAGCGGAGACATTGACGCGGCCCTCGGCGAAGAGGCTGGCCCAAGTGGTAGACATGAGGTCAATAAGGGCATTGACTTCGATGCTCTCATAACACAGTGAGGGGAGCATACGAACACGGAGCTGTAAAACCGGATTACAGAACATGAGCAAGTGATTTTTGAAGATCAAGTCAGAGATGGTGTACGCGACGCCAGTAAATGCGAGTACATTGCGTGCAGCCTGAAGCCGAGCAACAAAGTCACGAAAGTCGCCTTCACCCTGCGACACGGAGTAGAATTTGACAAGAGCATCGAGCTGCCAACCACAGGGGATGAAGCGATCCTTGAAGCGAGTCACAAAGGATTCCCAAGACGACAGGAGCCTCAACGCGTCACGGTTTTCATTCCACCAGGCACTTGTTGAGGGTTCCTCGAGTTTCATACCAGCAAGCACAATGCGAATCTGAGCTGACATCCCAGACGAGTCATTCCAGGCAGACCACACAAAAAATGTATCTTCACAGCGCCCGAGCCAAGCATTGATGGCAACGGGCTCAATAGGACCATTGAATGTGGGCATTTCGAGCCTAGACATTTTGGTGGAATCCCTGGATTGCGCTAGTGTTTTCGTACCAGATTCGAGTTCGGGTGGCACAGAAGATCGTACAGCAGATGATGCGGCGCTGGGAGGCGACTCTGAGGAAGAACTAGCAGAGATGTCTGCAGGAGTCGGATGATCCAACGGCCCAGCCTGAGGCAGTACGAAGTACGGCGTGTTACGGGCAGAATCAGGACCCATGGCTTGAGTGAGTGCGTCCACAGATCTAATGCTGAACCAGTTCCTGGCCCGGGACCCTTTAGGGAACAGGGTGATGCAGGGTGTCACGGTCCGTAGCGGGCCGCGTGTTACTTAACGCAAATTATCAAGCTTGTTCTCACGCATGGACGTTTCGTTCGCTTGCGCGTCTGCTGTGTCTTTTTTTAAAACTCATCGTTTCTCTCCTTGTCGTTCTGTTGCAGTATTATGAATCCATCCCATCGTATGATTTTGTTCGTCCCGACTGTGGGACCTGTGTATAGTGAGGACCAAAATGCGGTCGGTGTAGATGACTTGAATGAACAGTTTGCTTTCGTTGGTTATTGCGAACGCAACTTGCATGATTATGAGATGTTTCCGCGAGGTCCTTTCTTGCCTGTTTTCGCACCGGATCTGAACCGTTTACTTCAGGGTTTTCGATATTTTTCGAGCGTCAATTTAAGAGGGATTGCGGACCGTCATGGGGTTGTGTGTCGGAACGGGGTGATTCAACTGTTGAGCGTTCATGCATGCTTGGAGACATGTCCTCGTTCTAACTTTCTTTTTCGTACTTTGTTACAACGTCGTCGTCCAGAGCGTTTAGTATCAGCGTCAGGACTTCACACTCCGGTGTCAAACTTAGATACATCTGTTAACAATCCTCCGTCTGTTGATCCCGTTCAAGCGGCTTCGGAACGTATTCGCGCGACTTATCGTTTTGATAACGCTGTTTTCCCTTGCATGTTCACTTGGAAACAAAAGGTGGAGGTCGTACGTGAATGGCAGTCACACATGTCTGTTGATCAGCACGCTTTGGCAGCGTGTGCCGTGTGTGCCGTCGCATGTGCTCGTACTGAGTTGGAAGATATGCATCCGTTGCATATCGATCTGACGTTGCTCCGTAATGAACTGTTGCCTGAGCTTGTGTTGCCGCGTTCATATGATTTCGAGTTGTACGGACGGGCGATCCTGTGCGTCCGCAGATCTAATGCTGAACCAGTTTGAGTCACACAGTCACTGTCGTGATGCGGCGTTGCCCCGGCCCGGGTCCGCATGTTTGGAACAATTTTTGACTCGGAGGTTGCAGATATCATGGTCGTATGGTGATTGTTCGAGCGGACGATTCGAGCCGCAACCCCAGTTTGAACAAAGTCCATAGTGTGCTGAACAATACCTGCCAGTGAGACTCCGAGTCTGTCTCGCTCGGAGCACTGGTTCAACAAGTTGTACTAAGTTAGCACGAAGGCCGATATCGATACACTCGAGCGTCGAATAAAACCCGAGGTATTTCAATTCCACTTGAATCCCGTTGATAATCGTACAATAATTCATTCATAAAACAACACGCGATGTTGCTCCGCTCCGTATACGAGTCCCCTTGTTACATCCCAACCAAGTCGCGTGACGACACTGGTTCCACAGCAATGAACATGCATGCAGTCCCGTAAAAGTACTCCAATTCCGCTTGGTTGCCATACGTCATGATAGGAGACTTGACCTTCACGGAGGACCTCATCTGGGTGATCTCCGTTATCTTGGTCATTGGATCCCTGTAATAAGGTTGGAATGTCTCCTCATTGGGAACGTCGGCGAGTCTGTATGCCCGACCGTTCAAAGCGACGGCCTCCACTTCGTCGATGGTCTTCCCTTCGACTGCCTGTAGAAAATAATCTGTAGACGACACTTCCATGCTCAACATATCCTCCACATCGAGCTCCTCACTGGTTATGACGCTCAATGGTTTACCAAACATCTCGCGATATAAAAGCTTGAGCGAATAGCGCAACCCGAGCGCCTCACAGATGTCTGCAAGAGCACGGTCCGAGCCTTTCAGCTGGTCCAGCAGGGATTCCATCAGGGTGCGACCCGTGTGGACATATTTGTGAACGAGACCGAATCCTAGGCACCCGCCATTGGGGAGTGTTGACTTGTCGTTCACCAGGTCGGCAAGCACTTGTTTGAGCCTTTGATGGAAGGGCGTGGGGATGGATAAGGTGCTTAGGTGAACAGATTTATGGTAAAGATTATATGCGAGCGTGACGCGATAGCCCGAGGTAACAGGCAAGACCTCGTGTTCAACATCGCCATAGAACGCGATGAAGCAGATCGAGGGTTGTGTGGCGGATGCGAGTTTATCCGCGAAATCGAGGGTCCACTCCTTTTCCATGTCAGTCTGGCAAAGCACGAGTTGACCGCCTTCGTGCTGGGTAGGAAAGACGACAACCAAGGACCCAAACATGTCCTGGCCGCGTGGCGTATCCTTGCGAGCCTTGAAGAAATCATCCTTTCCTACGAATGATTACTTGGGAAGAAATGGCAAAGGATCGAAGTGTTCACCATAGACGTTCATTTTGTATAGCTCTAGCTCCATTGTTACTTGGCTCTCAGTAAATAGCGCCTTTGACACTTGCTCGCGAATGCCGAGGCTGCGTGGAGATGAGATCCATTTTTCCTGCTTTCCTGTACGACTCATCAAAGATGTTCTCCCCGCCTCTGCCAAATTCTGCGGGCTTGCATGCACGATACATTGCATCCAAATCATCTGATCCACCGCTTGAGAAATTGACGCAACTATACGTTAGTTAGGCTCACAGCACGATTTCTTGAAATTGACCTCATGGTTATAGTACATGAGACGCTGATGATCTGGGAGGGGGATCGCGGTCTTCCAAAGTAGACTGCAAAGCTTTTACTTTCGGATCTGAGAAATGTGGGGGTGGCTTCCTGGCTTTGCGACAACTCATGGTGTTTGGAAAAGAGTCGTCAGCAGGATCGAGTCCCATCTTTAATCCTAAGTACAACTCGCGTTTGTGGTACCATAATAAAAGTGAATTTGGACGAGCACCTGCTTGAAATTGGGCTTGGGAAATGGGCCAGACGGGCGATTGATAGGTGCATCCTTGTGCAGAAATCTGCCAAACGGCGTGATCCTGAGTGATACAAGGAGTCGCTTTGAAACGTACCTGAAAGGGATACCTTGAAGGGTCGTACATCTAGAGGTGCAATAGAAATTACTGTGGAGAGTGCCATTGTCGAAGAAGGTTGCAGAAGCCAAATCATTATTCCTTATTTTCATCATCCTTTGATTTGTCATCGTTGTGTTCTGTACAACTTATCATGACTGCGTACTGGCGGCTGTAATGCATGATGGTTCTTTAGGTTTGAGGAGTCGGAGTGACAGGGATCTGAAGCTGATACACTGGCAACGGCTCACCGTCTAACGCTTGCCAAACTTGAAGTGAATTGTTGATATGGTTCAAAATTCAAGGAAACTCAAAGTCAGCGCTTGCGGCGAGCAAGAATTGGCCGTTTGCAAAGAGTGAAGCGCTAGTGACAGACTGTCATTTTTCGGTTGACGTCAGGCTCGATTATCATGGCTGTCCGCTGCGGCTGCGGTCTTGGCATCGCATAGCCACCGAGGAGTTGGGTTGGTTTTAAAGACACCCGCGCTGCGACGATACCAAAGGCATAGACATGTCCAGATACCCCGAAGTAAGTCAAATACTATCCAGGCGTCGAGAATATGCTGACACAGCGACAGCCGGACGAGGCACAGCGTGGCCATTACAACGACGGATACAACCCTTATGCATCCCAACCCCCTCCAACGAACCCATATGATCAACGTCAGTCGCATTACACTCAATACACGGCACCGTACGAACAAAATCAATACGATCCCAACCCCCCCTACCATCTCTCGGATCCCTTCCAGACTCCAGAGCCCACTTCCTACACGCCAGCTCCTCTGCACGATCCGTACGAGCAGCAGCAACCGCAAGAGGCTTATCCGCTTCAGGAAACATATACAACAATGCCTTCAATCCAATCAGCACCGCACCCCGTGAATGATTACCCAGCGACAACGTACAACCCATATGACAGCCAACCGCCACCCTTGCCTGATCCACATCCACAGTCACAGTTCGGGGATTCTTCGTACAACGTCCGCGATGACGACGTGGACGCAGATGTCATACCCCTTGTCGTAAGAGAAAGCTCTTACCAAGGAAGCACCACGCTGGGCGGTTACGAAGAAGTCCCAGACGCCGATGCCCAACACGAGATTAACATCCGGTATGGACGGATACCGCAACGCGTTCCCCGGAGATACAAGACGCTCAAAAGGGTCGAGCTCTTCCATGGCAACTTTGTCCTCGATTCAGCCGTCCCCTCAAAATTGCTCGACATGTGTGCGTCGCGCAACGAACGGGAGTTTACCCACATGCGTTATTCGGCAGCAACGTGCGATCCGAACGACTTCAAGGATAATGGGTTTACGCTGAGGCAGGTCCATTATGACCCTCCTCGACGCACGGAATTGTTTATCGTCATGACGATGTACAACGAGGACGAGGAGTTGTTTTGTCGCTCGATGCATGGTGTCATCAAGAACGTCGCCCATTTGTGCAAACGGGATCGGAGTAAGACGTGGGGAAAGGACGGATGGAAGAAGGTCGTGGTTTGCATCGTCAGCGATGGCCGTCAAAAGATTAACTCGCGGACGCTGAGTGTTATCGCTACCATGGGCGCATATCAAGAGGGGATAGCCAAGGTATGTATATCATGTGATCTTTTCGCCTCGACTAACAGGGGTGAAGAACATTGTCAACGGGAAGCCCGTGACGGCTCACATTTATGAGTATACCACTCAGAGTGAGTCCTGTGCATATTATATACGCCCTATTTTGACACGTTGTAGTCTCTGTCACTCCCTCGATGAAGATCGAAGGCGCAGAAAAGGGCGTAATACCCGTTCAGCTCATTTTCTGCCTCAAAGAAAAGAACCAAAAGAAAATTAACTCTCATCGCTGGTTTTTCAACGCTTTCGGTCCCATCCTCCAGCCCAACGTCTGTGTACTCCTTGACGTTGGCACGATGCCCGGTCCCACTTCCATATACCACCTCTGGAAAGCTTTTGATATCAACTCCAACGTGGGTGGGGCTTGTGGAGAGATCGTGGCGCTCAAAGGCAAATATGGACAAAACCTCCTCAACCCACTTGTCGCCGCGCAAAACTTTGAGTATAAAATGTCAAACATCTTGGATAAACCACTGGAGAGCGTGTTCGGGTACATCACTGTGCTGCCTGGTGCATTCAGTGCATATCGGTATATTGCTCTGCAAAATGACGTCACAGGGGAAGGCCCACTGCAAAAGTACTTTTTAGGAGAAAAGTTACATGGCGCTGGCGCAGATATCTTTACTGCCAACATGTATCTTGCCGAGGATCGGGTAAGTAGCCACTCCGGTCTAGATTTCAGTTTTTAATACCTGTTATAGATATTGTGTTGGGAACTGGTCTCGAAGCGTGGAGGTTCATGGATTCTGCACTATGTCAAATCGGCCTATGCCGTCACCGATGTTCCCGATCAAGTTCCGGAACTGATATCCCAACGTCGGCGTTGGCTCAACGGTTCATTCTTTGCCGCAATCCATAGTACCTTTCATTTTCACTACATCTATCGCTCGTCACATACCTTCATCCGCAAGTTTTGGATACACGTCGAAATGGTCTATCAACTGTACAACCTAATCTTCTCTTGGTTTGCTCTTGTAGGTGTTGTCTCTTCTCGTCTTGGATTCCCTTGGAAGGTTGAACTTGTCAGGGGAACTACTATGTCGCCTTCTTCATTCTCACCAATGCGCTGGAGGACTATATCTCGAGTTTGCACTACCTGAACTTGGTGCTCAGGTATTGTTACCTGGGGCTTCTCATCACGTGTTTCCTGCTTTCAATGGGCAATCGGCCGCAAGGTGCCAAGTGGGCGTATACCCTAGCATTCATTGGATTTGCGTTAATTACGATTTACATGACGGTGGGTTGCAGACTAATTCCCACATGACCAGTTTGTGGCATCATGATGACATACATACTAGTTCGCGGCTTTCCTCCTCGCATACAAGGGCGTTGAGAGCGTTGTCCAGTCACAGAAAGGTTCGGTCACAGCTAGCGACTTGTTCTCGAATGCCGTCTTCCGCGACATTGTTATTTCTCTTGCGGCAACGCTAGGACTCTATGTCGTTTCATCACTCTTATTCGTACGTCGGCTCATGGCATTCGTATGCCAACATTACTGACAATGATCTAGTTTGAGCCATGGCACATGATCACCTCTTTTGTTCAATACCTTTTAATGGCGCCATCATATATCGCAGTCTTGAATGTCTATGCTGTACGTTTGTTCATTTTCTTTGGACGAGTTCCTTATATATTCCTTCCAGTTTGCCAATGTTCACGACGTATCGTGGGGTACAAAAGGAGACAACAAGATTTCAACAGATCTTGGCGTTGTGTCTGCTGGTAAAGGTCCGAATAAGAATGAGGTGGAGGTTGCTGTTCCCACTGCGGAAACGGATATCAACGCTGCTTATGAGGACGCGATCCACGTCTTAACTTCGAAACCACCAAAAGCAGAACATAAAGTAGATCCAGCGACGCAGCAGGAGGATTACTACAAGACATTTAGGACGAACGTGAGTCGGCGCATCTTGGACTGTTGGGGTCGCGGCTGAATCTATGATCTTTGTTTGTAGGTGTTGGTGGTTTGGACGTTGAGTAACGTGTGTTTTCGTCCACTTGGGCTTATGTGTTTCGTTTACTGATGAATTCACGCAGGCATTGCTAGCAGCTGTTGTCGTGTATGTATCGTTCTTTCTGCCTACTCTGTGAGCTTATTGTCTTTGTACAGATCTGCAACACCATCTGCTGGGAGTGGGAATGCCTCTGCAGCTGTAAATGGCTACATGGCTTTTATCTTGTTCTCCGTCGCGGGCCTTGCATGTAAGTTGTTTCGTGCTGTTCACTCGTGTAGCGTATACTGAGAATGCCAAGTGATTCGCTTTATGGGTTCAACTGCCTACTTGTTGGTGCGTCTGTTTGCTGGAGAGTAGTCAAGGGGGATACCGTCATAGATACCCAGGACGATTTGATTACCTTTAATTATTTGACTACTTGATGTAACGTGCCACATCCCCGGGGGCCCTTTCTTTGAAGTCTTTGGTATGGACGAGTTGTATCCATTTAGCTATGTAGCCGATCGCTGGTTGATTACAATGTTCGGCCGGCACTGTTCTCAAGCAGAAACGACGAAAGACAGTTGTGCTGACGACAGGCAGCTCCCTTAAACAATTCTACTCAGTACTACCCTGGTCGTGTATCTGTTCGGAGTTTTCCTGGGCTCCCTGTGTCCGCAGTATTTTCATCTTGTGCTTGTACTATTGGTAACCCCAACTCTATGCCTGGGCCGGGATGATCCGATGGCACCGGCCGGACCGCGTCCCGCTGCGAATTCCCCGCCGACAGGCGTACACGTGTAGTCCGTGCAAGCTCTGCAAGTGAGGTAAAGACTCTCCAAAATGGCATGTTACACCGCGGAGGATTACTATTCCTGCTCAGAAGCTCAGAAGCTGAACACGGACGCCGTGATGGACGATACGGCAGATAGCGAGAATCGTGATAGCCGTTACGCGGAGTGTGTGATGCAGTCCTATAGAATCTAGGCACCAGTACGCAGAGTTGTCTGGTGAGACGACTTAGAAATGCAGTTCCCATCTAGTGCACAAAAAAATCATAGACGGATGCCATTTGTGCAATATGCCATGTCTGTCCGATGAGATGGCAATGGTGTGGTATGAGCCATGGATGCCGCTGAAGATGCCGAAGGAACAGAAGCCACTGAACGGTCGCCAACTGAAGAGGAAAGCCTTGGCCCGAGTCGGCGACTGGTGTGGCTGATCGATCAGCGGCCATTCAAATTTTCAATCCCAGCCAATGCACGCTGTATGGTGTTTGCGCGGAGGTTCAACTTATTAATGTTTGAGGCTCAGATAACTACAGACACGGTACACCACTATGCGACAACCTAGTACCAACGATGATACGAAAGTCTCGTGTCCCCACGACAATTGATTCTGCTTTCGTCCCGGACTTGTTTGATTATTCTCGATGTAGATGAGCGGGATTTATGCACGTGTCACGCGGCCCGAGGCGTGCGCGGCATGGTACTAGTGCGATTCCAATGACTTTAGGCAATGTACCAACGCTGAAGCGCATGACGTCGTGCGGCCCATGTCATAGAGACTTGAGCGTGAGGCTCGAATAGGTGATTTATCTGTAGTCTCGTTGGGGATGGGTCAGGTCTCAAACAGAATGTAAGTTGTTATTGTAGCGAATTCGTGCAGGTGGCCATTGTAGCGTCTGTTCCGTTCTTCTTTGTCATGTGGTGATCCTAAGGATTCCAACAGTGGCTCATACTTGCTGGTGCGTCTGTTTGTCGTCATAGATACCTTGGACGGATGTTTAATTGCTGGTGTTTCGTGTTGTGTATCCCTTTTCTTTTTTGTCGTCCGTGTTTGGAAAGTAATAAAGTATGATAGAAGATGACGGGCTTGTATATGTACATTTGACCAGTCGATGTTGGACTGAACGTTTTTAATTTCTTGTGCAATGACGCTTGGGCAACGATTGCTCTCGCCAGGTCCATCTTGGGCAGTCCTTGCACGTATGTGGCAAATAACTCACATCTACAAGAAGCTCACGCGCGTCCTTGTCAGAACCCCCATCCAGTAGCCCAGCATCGACGCGCACGAGCACATATTCAGACTTTGACCTCGACGTGGACATGGGCGATGACGAGGAAGAACACGAGTCTGACGCCATCCAACCTCCTATCTCAAAACGCAAGGCATCCATCGATTCGGCGGGACAGTCTCCGCGCAGACCACACAAGTTGCCACGGCTCGACGCGAACGGGGCGACAAGTGCTGCTGCACATCCAGCATTGTCGTCTTCTTCGCCGACGAGGCAGGGCCACGCGGTACCCGCGCGGTCACAGCCTGTCAATGGGTCGTCGAAAAGACCGCAGGCTGTGTCCTTGACGCAGCCACGGCCACGCGTTCAGAGTGCAGGCGACAGTGCGTCTACGTCGGATTTTCCCAACACGCTATCGCAGCTGGTTCAAAAAGCCAATGCGCAAGAAAAGGCAAAGCAAAAGGAGAGGGAGAGGGAGAGGAGAGAGCGGGAGGCAGCATCGTCGTCACGACGTGACCAGGTGACGGCGCGAAAGAGGACGACACATCCTAAAAACGTTCGCAAGGTGTGTACGGAGAATTTGCTTCGGCGTGCTCAGAACCTTTCAAGTGGGTCTTTTCCGTTCTATTTAATATACCCCCTTTCTCTCGTTGATGTTCTTCCATCGATTTGCTCGTGTTCTTGATTCCTTTCTCTGTCTTTCCATTTCATCTCAATGTATGCGGTTATTATTACAGGCGATTCCGCGGAACTCGCGTGGACGCGTATCCGACCCAAGGCAAAAAGTATGTTGTACATCCTCGCGTCCATG
Source organism: Pulveroboletus aff. annulatus (assembly GCA_038094595.1). Lineage (NCBI taxonomy): Eukaryota > Fungi > Basidiomycota > Agaricomycetes > Boletales > Boletaceae > Pulveroboletus > Pulveroboletus aff. annulatus. Next base: position 45,154 of record JBBPTX010000139.1, read on the forward strand.
TCCCATACATTCACTATCACTTACTTTCCACAGCGAAACGCACTAATTACGATGAGGAGATGTCATACGTGCGTCCATTGGCCGTGGCGAGACAACGAGACCTAGGCACGATTGAGCTGACCGACTCCAGCGATTCGGCGCGCCGACAGCACCCCTCTCAGCCATTCACCAGTGGTGCGAGATCGACTGTGCTGGCAAACAAGGACGATCCAATCATCATCACGAGTGGTTCGGATGACGAGCGTGAGCCTGCGATCCGCCCCTCGCGGCGGAAGAGCGGACCGACCCGGACACAGGAGAGGGGAGGGAATCGGCCGCGAGCACCGGTACCAATGGATGCGGAGGTGATTTCATTGACGGATAGTGAAGAGGACGCACGCCCGACGGCTTCGGGTTCGACGTCGACGCGTCTGCCTCGTCCATCTCAAGCGGCCCCACCACCCGCAACAACATCCATGCCCGCACCCGCGCCCATTCCTGATTCAGCGCATGCACCAACTTCTACTCAGTCATCCGATCAACCGCCACAAGATGAACCACCTGCCCCGTCAAGTCCGTCTCCGTCCAATGGTCCATCCCCCGACGAACTCGATGATCCATTCTACGATGTCAATTTCGACACTGGCGGTGACGATGCTGACCCGGGCCAAGATTGGGACGGTCTCGATGTTGGTTCTTCCTTGCCGACAGCGCCGGTGGCAGCCTCGTCGGGCCAGGCGGAAACTGTTAGGACAAGTATGCCAGATAGTGAAGAGGATATATCGACTCAGGAAGCATTATTTGCGTCGTATTTGAATATGGATCAGCTGAGAGGGGAGGCAGATCATGGGACAGACGGGGGTGCGCAACCAGGTGGAGATGAAGACGAGGAAGAGCCGAACTCTGTGGAGGATGGGGCTTTAAATGGTCTAGGACTATCAACACACGGGGGAGGCGAGGGCGAAGGTTCACCAACATCTCGAAGCGCAGACGGGGACGTTCGCATGCAAAGCCTCGAGGAAGGTGAAGTGGATCCAAATGATGTGGCGCCGCCTTTAACATCGTCGTTGGAGAGCGGAGAAATCAGAAGCCAGGAAGTTGGCGGGGACGGTTCAAATGACGATGTGCACGTGCGGGCTTCCGAGGAGGGTGAAGCAGATCTGAACGATGCGCCTGCGCTCGCTCTGGCGGACATGGAAGCGCGACTACCAAGTTCAACCGTGCCACCACGTATTTTGATTCAGCCCACCGTGACAAAACTTGCCATGTCCACCACTACTGCGGACCAGAACTCGATTGTCTCTGGTCTAGTTATCAGCAATCGATCTACGACGTCAACGTCGGCATCTGCATCGATGTCTCCGTCATCTTCAAGCCCGCGGTCTACCACATCCCAACCGCTTCCGTTGACGAGGTCGCTGATCATGCCAGATATCTCGTTGTATAAGGGGGTGCGGTTCAAACGGTCGCTTCCAGAAGCACGCGAGAACTCGTTCTTTTCGAGAGCGTTGAATGGTGTCGCACGTCCTGGGAATGGGCCTTCGAGCGTGGAGCAGAGTGCGTCGGGCAGCGTGTCTACCGCTATGGAAGCGCCGTCGAGTACCAGCGATGGGCCGAACCAGGATATAAATGGTGATATGCAGGTCGATTCCGTCGTTTCTGTACCTCACGCAGTCCCTTCAACATCGTCATCGTCACGGGATACGCAAAGTACAACACAGGTTGCTGTGGCACCGAGTATGGCTGCCAAGGACGTTCCATCACCCTCCACGCAGCCCGCCCCACCATCCGTCCAGGAACCAACGCCGCCTATGCCATTTCCGGTTTCTCAGCCCCTTCAGCGTTCGTCTAGTCGCTCAGTCATTGCACCTCCGCGTGTACCTCGCCCGGGCACACCCATGTCTTTGGTAGATGCCCTCAATGATGTACGGCGACGGGGACAACTGCTTCAAGCGCAACACGAACAGACTCGGAGGCGCAGTATTGCTACTTCCACGGGTACGTCTAGTCTACATCATAATCTTTTTTTTGTAGTTTCTTTTCTCCTGAGACGCTCTCACACCGTGACATGATGTATTTAGGCACCGCGACCGGACATGCTTCGTCACGTGAGGGTACAAGTCAAGTTCTGTCACCCATTCCCTTACCCGTTCCACCCTCGACGCCGACGCCATCGTCGGCAGCGTCGCAACCGAAGACGTTGGGCAGGACGCCGAGTCTAAAGGACATTCGGGCGCTGTTGGCCAAGCGAAATGTGACGGGTTCGTCTGGGCGACCGACGCCGACACCAACACCCACGCAAGCATCGAATGAGGATGGGGAGAAGGAGAGTGGAGCGTGGGTGGTATCTGCGCCTGTTCCCTTGCTTGCAACGACGACAACGAAAACTGCGGATGGATATGACCAAGTACCTGCGACAGCAACCGCGACGACAACTGATACAATGACGACGACAGTATCTGTGCCCGAATCCGAGCTGGCAATGACAGCGATTACCACGACGGCGGCAGCCACGACAAATACAACTGCGACGACCGTCACTACAACAATGGATCTGCACGACCGAGTGGACACGTCGGAGGGAGGGACGAGCCATAAGGGTGATGCATGGAGCACGCCGGCGCCAATGACAAGGACGTTCGCGACTGTATCCGGATCCGGATCCGATGCCTCGACCACGAGTACAAGCGCGAGTGCGAAACGACGGCGGACCACGTTTATTCCGTTCGAAGCGTTCATTTCGCCCGTGCGGTCTGGATCGTGGGGCACGCAAGCGTATGGGAAAGGTGTGGAGAATAGGTCGTCTGCGAGCGTGTCGCCTACGGTGTCGAGGACGCGGACTGCATCGACGGGTATGATGGGTTCGTGGAAGTTGCGTGGGAGGGAGAAGGAGAAGGAACTGAGGCATACGAGGCGGGAGTCGGCGGCTGCAGCGTTTGAAGCGTTTATCGTGCGAGATTCGCCCAGGGTGGAAAAGAAGCGAGTGGATGAACGTGCGGAGACGGAGACGGAAGTAGAGATGGATGCAAATGTGGAAGCCGACAGGGAAGATGTGGGGGATGCGGATGATGGAGGGGAGAGGGAAGTACAAAGTAATGAAGGATTGGAACGGAAGCTTGTGGTTTCGGTCGAGCTTCCGGTGGAGGGCGGCGGTGGGGTTGCGATCGAGGCTGACGTGGGGAGTGTTCCTGCTGATTCGATGGCGCGTGTGGAAGACGATAGTGGCGAGGGTCAAGACGAGGATAAGTACGAGGACGAGGCAGAGGTCGATGAGGTCGATGAAGGTGAGGATGAGGGCACTAGTGAGAGTGAGCACAGGGGTGAGGGCGAGATGGATGAAACGGAGGCGCTATTGGAACTTGCTTCGGTGCATTTGTCGCAACCGAATGCAGAGGTGGAGGCAGAAGCAGAAGCAGAAAGGGTCGGAGCATCAGAGCCGGTTTTGAGTGACGTGGATATGGCGGACGAGGTACGTTGTGCGCGTACGTTCCGTTTGTTGACGATGCTGACGCTTGGGGTAGCTTCTGGATGAGACTGACGGAACTGATGAGCTCGCCTCGCTGGAGGCTGACGACACAATGGTGGTGAGTTTATATGGACAGCTGTCGAAGAAGATGTTGTTGACATGTGCTAAGCTTGATCACTCGGCCACAAATCTTGAGACCACTGGCGATCAAACAAACTCACAGGCAATAGTGGATGATGCACATATCCCTAACGGAACAGAGGATAGTATGGAACATGATGCAACTACCACATTTACACCCCTGGAGGAGGTATGTACCAGTGATCAGCTTGCTGAGGAGCCTGCCACGTCTGCGCCCCCGGAAGAGGTATGTTTATGTACATATGTTGGATTTTGGATCTCATCTATATCTATCCTACAGAGTGCGCACGCAGATATGTCCGAGGAACGCGTCAGTCTTACGTCTCATGTGACAACGCCTGATCTTCTTCTGCCTGACGACCCCAAGATTATCATTACGACTGACCTAAACGAACATGAGTATCCTCACGAACGACGTCGATCTGGAGACTCAGTGGACGAGTGCGATGCGCTTCTGGAAGTACGTGCCAGATCAGAGGTAAGCAATCTGATAAATTTAAGGCGAGATGCACTCACGTCGGGACAGTCGGAGGCATTTAGTAGCAAGACAGCGTCCAGCACATCACTCGTGCTTCCTAGTCCAAAACAAAAGTCATTACGTGTCAATTCGTCGGATCGCTCGCGTCCTGTGCTCGTCGCACCCGTTGCAGTCAAGGACAATCACTGCGAATACGAAGTCGTCACCTGGGCGTCATATGTGGCCCAAGAACGGGAACGCCGGCCCGAATACAACCTGGGGAACGATATCCCGCATTCGTTGCAAGATCACATGAACATGCTTCCCGCGGTATACCGTAGTTCGGACATTGGGCGCCAGATCTTCGAGGCACACATGCAGGAGGCGATGGCTAACGAACAAGACGCGCCACCGATCGAGATTTTCAACAATGATATTGGGAACGAAGTGACGCCTCCCTGGGAGTTTCATTACACAAATGAGATGTGGTTCGGGGAGGGCGTACCGCCGCCGGACATCAAGAACCTGGAGGGTTGTGGGTGTATTGGGCGGTGTGATCCCAAGTCGACCACGTGCGCGTGTGCACGACGGCAACAAAAGTGGATGCAGAGGTATATTGACCAGGATATTATACCGCGGACGTGGCCGGGCGCGCCATTTATGTATGACCACAAGGGAGCGTTGCAGCAGTTCGATTACCCCATTTTTGAGTGTAACCGGTTTTGCAGGTGTGACGAGGACTGTCCGAACCGGGTGCGTGCATTTCTGCTTATGTGGTTGATGTTGATATTGATGACTTGCATGACAGGTTGTGCAGAATGGGCGCAAGTGGCCTGTGCATATTGTCAAGACACAGCACAAGGGCTGGGGTACTAGCATATTTGTTACTTTCAGGACGTACACTGACGTACTTTCAGGGGTAGCGGCTGGGAACAAAAAGATCCCCAAGGGATCATTTTTGGGTATCTACGCCGGGGAACTGCTGACGGAACAGGAAGGCGAGGCACGTGGCAAGTACGCATGGTCATCAAAAGATGTCGTGTGCGCGTGCTGACGAATGGTACAGGTATTACGACCTGTACGGTCGGACGTACCTATTCTCGATCGATTTTCACCACCTGAAGGTGGACATGGTGAATCCAGAGGAATGGGAGAACCTATACGTCGTGGATGCGTATCATGCAGGGAATGTGAGCGTACACCAACTCGAGTGAGATCTGAGCTAATTATTCCGGGAGCACAGTTTACACGGTTTTTGGTGAGTTGCGTGGTGACTGTTTCGGGGGTTGTAAGACTGAATGGTTACAGAATCATAGCTGTGATCCGAACTGCACGATCCAGGCGTGCTATATCGATGACGCGGATGTCGACAAGCCGCTGCTGGCAATATTTACGACGCGAGATGTTGAGGCGTGGGAGGAACTCTGTTTCTCGTATTATGGGGATATTGCCGTAAGTGTGGATTGCCGAGGCTGATGATTGCTAACTTTTTCTCAGGAGAAGCGGGCAGACATTGAACAGGGCGAGGAGTTGAATGTCCGTGAGCAAGCAGTGTATGCACGATGCCGGTGTGATGCAGACAACTGTATTGGGCGATTGTTTAGTTGACTTATTTAGTACACTCGACGGTAGTAGTAAAACTTGGACATCGCGCTACGTGAGAACTAAAGGAAATGGGTTTCGCTTATGACATTAAAAGCCTAAGGACGACTCGAACCATGTCTCCTCATGGCTCTCTATCTCCTTTTCCTCTTCTCCCTCCTCCTCCCCGCCTTTGCCCTGTGGCCCATCCCTGCTGCCCTCGATACGGGCACGTCCGCGCTCATCCTCAGTCCCGACTTTAGTTTTGATGTTGCCATCGACGGTGCCCCCCTCGACCTCGAGGAAGCTGTACAACAAACACAGTACTACCTCCAGAACGACAAGCTCGGCCGTCTCGTCGTCGGTCGCGGTGCCAACGATTCTTCTGCTCTCGCGCATGCGCCAACACTTACCTCTCTCAAGCTCACTCTCGCGTCAGGTGTGCCGTGCACCAGCATCGCTTCCGAGTCTGTCAAACCCCTCGGTACGCGTAGCGAAGATTACATTCTCTCCGTTCCAGACGACGGAAGTCCTGCGACGTTGACTGCCAACTCTACCTTGGGACTTTTTCGTGGCTTGACGACGTTTAGCCAGCTGTGGTACTATTACTCCGGGACGACGTATACCCTCTTGGCGCCAATCCAGATCTCGGATGAACCTGCCTACGTGCGTGTTCTCACTATTGATTAGATCGCCTTTCATGATTCATTCGTGTAGCCCTACCGCGGATTCATGCTCGATACTGCGCGCAACTAGTGCGTGTCGTGTCTGTTTGTTCAACTCACGTATGCAAACGTTGCCTTGTCTAGCTTCCCCGTCGAGGACCTGCTTAGGACGATCGACGCCATGAGTTGGGTCAAGATTAACACCTTCCACTGGCACATCACCGACAGTCAGAGTTTCCCTCTCGAGGTCGCACAATATCCACAGCTTGCTGCGAATGGTGCATACTCTTCCAATGAGACTTATAGCAAGAGCGATGTGCAATACATTGTTCAGTATGCTGCTGCTGTGCGTCATATCTCCTGCTCATTCAACGCGTCGCTCATTTTGTGCGTAGCATGGTGTCGACGTCCTCATGGTACGCGTGGTGGAAATTGATGAGATAGTCTAGCTGATGTTTCACAGGAAATCGATACCCCAGGGCACACCGCTAGCATTGGCCTGACCTACCCCGATTATGTTGCCTGCTTCTACGCCGCCCCCTGGCTAACCTATGCAAACGAACCCCCTGCTGGCCAACTCCGCTTTGCTCTCCCCGAAGTCGTCAACTTTACCACTGCCCTCCTAAGCGATGTTGCTTCGACCTTGCCTTCGTCCTACTTTAGCACAGGCGGCGACGAGCTCAATACCAACTGCTACGTCAATGATACCCTCATGCAGCAACAACTCAGCGCGACCAACACCACTCTCGTCGAGGCCCTCGCCGCGTTTACCCAGAGCACCCACGGTGCACTGATTGCGCAGGGCAAGACACCCGTCGTTTGGGAGGAAATGGTGTTGGAATGGAACCTGACCCTGTCTAACGAGACCATCGTCATGTGCGTTCCATCGCGTGATCCGTGATGTTGACCGCTCATGGTCCATCTAGGGTCTGGATCTCGTCTGAGGACGCTGATGATGTGGCTAACTTGGGTTATCGTATCGTGCATGCGCCTTCCAACTACTTTTATCTGGTACGCACATGTGCTTGGTACCTAATGTTCCTGAGGCGTGATTTCTCGCCCCTTCCTATAGGACTGCGGGGCAGGCGAGTGGCTGGGAGGCGACCCCACTGGGTAGGTCATGTGGTCAGGGGCGGTCACTCGTATTGATGCCGTCCATTTTAGAAACAGTTGGTGTGATCCATTCAAAACCTGGTCTGAGGTAAGCAAGTTACTGGATAAGTCATATGAACCTCGAGGAATTCAATTTTGATTTCCTAGTCGTACACGTTTGACCCACTAGCCAACTTGACTGAATCACAATATTCGCTCGTTCTCGGAGGTACGTCAAGATTCCCTGTCTTTCAAAGAGCATTGGTTTAAACGACCACCAGGCGAACAGTTGCTCTGGACTGAGCAATCTGGTCCACAAAATCTCGATTCGATTGTATGGCCTCGGGCCGCTTCTTCGGCCGAGATCTTTTGGAGCGCGAAACTACCTACTGGCCAGCCGCTCAATGTGACTGAAGCGTTGCCCCGTCTTCAGGTGCGTTGAGGGGTGTTCACATTTAGGTATCTGGACGCTGACACTCGACAACGAATAGGACATAAGGTACAGAATGGTCCAGAGGGGCTTGGGGGCGATCCAACTGCAGCCACAGTGGTGTGCCCTCAGGCCGTACGCGTGCGATTTGTATGCTTGAAGGGGAAAGAGAACTATTTGTTGTTTATAACTTTGTCGGTGCATATGGGATAATGCTGTGACTGCCCACCTACGGCGGTGCTCCCCTTCCATGGCGGCGGGCAGGGAGAGCACTATGATGTTAAATCTGCACATTTAATCTTGCCGCATTTTTACCGCATTTGGGGGCCAGTTGTGACATTGTCAGAGATAGGTAAGAGGGTGGAGAGGTCGTGGGAGTGGTTGGCAAATTGGGCTGGCATGAAATGCTCCCAAAGACAGGTGACGATGACGTCGTCAGAGACGGGTAAGAGGGTGGAGAGGTCTGGCACATGGTGGGATGCGGTTGATGAAGTGGTGAAGCGGGTAGCAGGAGTGTGGTTGGCATAGTTGGCTGGGAGGAAGTGGGGGATAGAGTGGGCATGCGGCAGAGACGGTAGGGATGTGGAAAGCAGGCGGATGTGACTGGTGCGTAGCCCATCTCTGATGGCTGCCTATAGGTCGTGTATGATATATGATGTCCGGTGTGGTCCCAATCAGGCTTGACTGACCCTCTTAGATCGTCGTCCTAGCCATCCTCGTCGACGTGGCAGGTTCGGATGACGTCTGTGGTCCTTGATTGATGTGGTGGACGGCCTTGCTATGTGTGCCGTTTCGTATTCGCACCGTTCTAGCTGATTCGGGTCTCCTCCAGCCAGCGACTTTGTTCTGAGTCGTGTCGGCTCGCTCCGTCGTCCACCTGGCAGCGTCCCGACTCGACCTTGTGGCCTGGTGGCCCTCTTGGACCATTAACTCCTCTTTGCGCATTCGCATTTGCATTGTGCTCGCTCTGGTGACTTGCTGGGTCGTCCTGGACAATGTGCAGACTTAACATCATACGGGAATGACCAATCGTGGAAGCCGCTTGATCGTTTGATGCACCGGTTATCATTGACCCGACAACCGGATTGGCCGACTCAAATAACCTTTGAACATTCGCTAGGGGACGCTCCTTGCAACTATGCCGCACATTCCACCGGAACTTGTATTGCACATTCTCGAGTATTGCTATTTCAAACTCATACCCGGGTCCTCAAAATTCCCCAATTGCGCTTTCCTCGCCAACTGCTCGCTCGTATGCAAGTCATGGACAGTACCCGCGCAATCACTGCTCTTCCGCAAGGTCACTTTACGATCACACCACCTTCCATCATTTGATACTGGAGTTTGTGACAAGCTCATTGGTCACCTCATCCGATCCCTCGCTATATCAGTTTCCGATTTGCGGAGGTCAAAGGGTTGTTGCAACGAAGCAGAGTTTGCCCGTGTATTGCGGGCCTGTCCCAGACTATACGAGCTTAAGCTAGACACACTAGCTTTAAAAAAATTCAAACAGTCAACTCTCGACAAACTCGAGGAGTCGGGACAGAGTATTCGGGCACTTGAACTACCTGGATGTGGCGTGCGGTCGCGCGTGTTGTCTCAGCTACTCGCCATATGGCCTCGCATCAAGTTCTTGATCTTGGGGCTTGGCAAGGAAGATGACTTGGACGTTGATTCGGATAGCTCAGATGACTCGGACGGCTCGAATGACTCGAATGACCTGCATAACTTGGATGATCCACATGATTCGGTTGACTCGGATGCCGATGAAATAGCGCAGCATCCCCCAGTACGCGTCTCGTTGTACGAGCTGTCGCTTGCTAGTCTTCCGGAACCACTCGAGGCTCTCACCTGGCTCCTTACCTCCTCAGCTTCGTCCCTCCGCATCTTCGAGCTGTCCGGTGACCCTCCCGATGTCCCATTGTGGGAGGTCCTGCGCGTCCATGCCCCACATCTTCGTTCACTTCGCATCGGCTTCTCGGATTACACTCACTCGATGGAATTTCTATGTCGATGCACACGTCTTGAGGAGCTTGTCATCTTCGAGCTCCCTTTCAATGTCGACGCCTCCTTTGCACCACATCTCCCGCCTTTGATCGAACATTTGCATTTCCATACCGAGGCCCTTTGTATGGTTGGTGATCGTTGCATTCCCGATGCTATAGCAGCCCTTCCCAAGTTGCGTATCGTTACGTGCGATCTGGGTTGGAATTCAGAACATCCTTTACCCCACTACTGGATGTTGCGGTTCAGCTTGGAGACAGTATGCAAGAAGAGTGGAATAGAGCTAGTGACAGACGATCTCGGAATAGTAAGTGTAAGCAGTAACATAAACAAGGTATCTTGCAGTCGAGACGCTCATTCTCATTTCCCGTCAGTTTGAAGACCGTGTCGAGGCCAGCCATTTTCCTCGTCGATGTTCGGTCTCGAATTTCAAGTTAATGACTAGTTGACATGGTCGCAGTGAACTTGATGCACAGAGAGAGTAGCCGTGGAGCTGGTCCAGTAGTAGGAGTCATCGACCATCTCTTGAAGAGATTCTTGTCTTATTCGAGATCGAGGCTGAGGGACGAAATTGATGGATGCGTATGTACATATGTATGATGTTGTGTCTGCACATTTATCTCCGCGTCTGATCGTGCGTTTTTTTCTGGGCCGTCATGCATTCTACTTGAACTGTCTGGCACGGTAAGTAATGTCTAGGTTGGCAACCTGATTAAAAGGATCAGAGAGGCCGTCTGGGGAGATCAGGAGACGTATAGGGCACTTACCATGACGAGTGGTTCGCGAGGTCGTCATGGTTATCTGAAGCGTCAGCCGGTCAAGGAAGATCAATGAATCGATGAGGCTTCGTCCTGTGCAGCGTACAGGTCGCGAGGTGGGTGGTCACGATTGTCGACATTGATCTGACACAGGCCGCAAACCCGGTTTCAACCCACACTAACCACCTCTTACCATGGGTGAACTCGATCTTGAACAACAGCAAGAAGAGCTTGATCGACTTTGTCAGGCCGGGATTCGGGGCAATGCTGACGGGACTCGGTGGCGTAACTAGGTCACCGGTCCCATTGAGCTTGATGTCGCCGTCCGGAAACCGATCCAGGTTCAAGTTGGGAGTCGTCAAACTCCGTTGCCATGTCCATCCGGAGCTGCAGTCGAAGTTCATTGAGCATAGTGGTAGATCCAGAGTCGGTGGGCTGGGCAGATTCATTCGCAGCAGCCTGAAGCTGTGGTTAATGTTGGAAGGTGGCTGTGGAAGCGAAGTGTTGTCAATGAGCATCAGTGGCGAACGTGGTCAGCAGAGCACTTACTAAGATGCTATCCAAGTATCGTAAACGCCACTCATTGCGGATGCTTAGTAGGGAATGTAATCCAACACCAATTTCACAGCGTTTCTGGACACCAACACTTTTGCCCGACTCCAGTTCTTGCAGCTCTTTTTTGGGGTATTTCATCTTTGCATGAACCTTATCCGGGCGATCCTCCACATCCACCGTGGTTCCGTTGACCAACCAGGAAGCTTGTCATATTTCTCTGCTGTGCTTGATCGCTGGCGCCTTGGCTGCGGACATCCGGACTACCATGCTCATCTTGGTACGCTTATGCAGATGCCGCAAGGAATCACTCTCGATGCATGGAAAGTTGAATATGGACATTCTTCTCTTGTCGCCTTTGCTGAATCCAACCCGATACCAGAGCAATTGTATGATGTTGCTGGTCGCGTTCTGGAAGACCATGCAGTGCCGCTTCAAGATCCAAGTCTAGCTGCATCCCAACGTCCCTTGGAGGATTCAAATCTCGAATGAAAGCACGCTGGGCCTGCAGGTACTTACCTTGGATAGAAGCTGGTGTTATGTAAGATAGAAGCTGAATGATGAATACCTGGAAACTTGGCCTGTGGGTTTGGTGATTAGCATGGCAGTAGATGTTGGTACGAAGCGGTCGGATATTCGGGGCACCGGGGCCCAGCAGTGGCAGTGGCGGATTCGCCCGCCAACTTCTCGCCACCGTACAGGTACAAGTATCTACCTCAAACTCCGGCAGCGGGTAGGGCACGAATAGCGTCCGGAAGCTTGGCCCGCCGGTGAGTTGAGGCGACCACTTAGTGCTTACTTAGTTCCCAAAGCACTAATAGACTCAGGCTCCTCATCTCCGAGTCTGTCGGGAGACTCGGGATCATTTTGTCCCGGCGTATGAGAGCCAGCCCATCATAACAAGGGCCCGAATCTGGTTTCTTGTGTTACGAACCTATCAGGTACTATACAACGATAAGCCTGGCAGGTGAGTTTAAGCAGTTCAAACACTGGTCAGAGGCCCCGGCTGTCCGGGTGACGACACTTACGAGTCTGCGTTTGGTCATAGCTCTCTTTCAAAGTTTAGCTTACTCTAACGCGGGCCACTATGTCCAAATGGCCCTTCTAGCCGAGCATCAAAGGAGTCCATATGGTTACCCATGAGGGCCATGACCAGTGTGACAAAAATTACACTGCCCCTATCAACTACCTCATGCTACTGCGTTTTCTACTCTCACAGCATGCACTCCGCTATAATATAAATGAAGACTCCTTCAATGATCTGGCTCCTTCAACATGAAGCCATTCGTTGCTCTCGCTTTTGGCCTCCTTGTGACATCTGCTTCTGCCTCTCCGGCTGTCACCATTCCATTGACAAGGCTCCAACGCACCGGATCCTATCTCAAAGGCTCTCCAGATGCAGACCGTGCCCGTGCCGCATTCCTCAAGTCCCGTGCTGTCGGTGGGCCGACTACTGTTCCCGCGACCAACCTAGCATACGCCCAATACACTACAAGTGTCGGCATCGGTAGCCCTCCTACTTACTATAACCTCGTCGTTGACACTGGCTCCTCCAACACTTTTTGTGGGTGAGTATGAATGGCCGACTCTTCATACAACATACAATTTTTGTTGCAGGAGTGGGACTCCCTATGTTCGGACATCCACTAGTATCCCTACGGGCGATGCTGTGAACGTTACCTATGGGACTGGTTATTTCTCAGGTTTGGAGTGTAAGGATCTCATACTGCTCTTTTCACAATTCTAATTGTAAATAGACCTCGACAGAGTGACCCTCGCACCCGACCTCGTTATTACCAACCAGTCGATTGGGGATGCCCTCTCCTACGCTGATTTTGAAGGGGTTGATGGTATTATTGGTGTCGGACCTGTCGATCTCACGTTGGGCACGCTCTCGCCCGATACGAATGCAACGATTCCGACCGTCATGAACAACCTCGTGTCACAGAATCTTATAAATAATCAAGTGCTTGGTGTTTACTTTGCACCATCAACAAACTACAGTGATACAAGTAAGTTTGCAACGCCTGACCTCTGTTCATCATCAAACCTGAACGTGTGTAGATGGTGCACTGACTTACGGAGGCGTCGATTCAAGCTTGGTATGCATCCAGTTCTTGCTCCGTGCGTTTGTTTACATGGTCATGCATAGTACGAAGGCGAACTGACGTATGTTCCTGTGACGGAGACAAATCCAGCTGCCAATTACTGGGGTATCAATGTCACTTTGTCTACTTATGGCACTTACACTGTCATCCCCACTTCCACCGCTGGGATTGTCGACACCGGTACCACCCGTATGTATTCTTCTCCGCTCTTACATCGCCACCCACCGTATCTAACGCAAACACGATGCCCAGAGGTTCTCCTTGCAGATAACTTCTTCGACGTATACTTGAATGCGATCCCAGGCGCCAAATTGGATTCATCTACGGGCCTCATCGAAATCCCCCCATCCTCCATCCCGTATATGCAGCCTCTCGACTTTGAGATCGCTGGCTCTGTGTTTACTATGGACGTCGCTGCGCAGCTAATCCCAACAGGTCAGAATATAGCATGGGGTGGCACTGCTGGCAAACAGTACGGTGTGGTTTTGAACATGGGAACCGACAGTGGCGAGGGATTGGATTTCATCATCGGGCAAAAGTTTATGGAGAGATACTATGCGGTTCGTGGTGGCTCATCTTCGGGGAAGCATAAGACACTGATCATTTTGGGCAGGTATTCGATACGGATGGCCAGCGTGTTGGGTTTGCTCAGACGTAAGTTACTAACCGTGTTGAAATTGGTTCAATCTGAGCTAGCTTTCGCAGGAACAACACTTTTTCGGTTTACCAGGGGTGACCGCAGTCCATCTTCCCTAGATTCTCGCATGGATTTGGTCACTTTTAAAATATGCAATGAAATACTACGACCTGACTGTCACACTCATGCTGGTCAGGAGACAAAGTTTGTCAGTCCAGATTTTATCAAGGCCATATCGTGTCACAGCAGGACAGGTGGCTGTTTATGGTTTGACTTGCGCTTCGAGTTTCATCGACCCGGATGGCCCAGATGCCGATGACATAGTACAGCGTCCCCCTGTGCGCGTCTCATTGCACGAGTTATCACTCATTCGCATTTCCAAACCTCTCGAGGCTCTCGGCTGGCACCTTGGCTTCATCCCCGAGCTCCGCGACTCTCCCAGCGCCGCTGTGTGGGATATTCTGCGTGTCCATGCACCACACTTTGTATTCACTCCCTCGATGTCACGCACTCGATGGCATTTCTCACACGTGTTGAAAAACGTGTCTTCTCCACCCACCCTTTCATTTGCACCACCCTTTCACTGGCACCTCATCTCCGACCTTGGATCGAGCACCTGCATCTCCAAAGCGATGCACTGCGTGAAATGGGTGATCGGTTTGCTTCCGACAGGATAGCAGCCGTTAGGTTGGTACTAAGACTACCCATATGGAGACTGCGTACGAGAGGGGCATAGAGCGCGTGAGAGATGGTTTCGGAATGCATGTCAGTCGCACCAAAAGCAATGTGTCTTGCAATCGCGTCCCACCATGATGCTCGGTCCTGAATTTAATGACGAGTGGATGCGCTGGTGGTGGACATGAATACGTAGTAGTATGGGTAGGGACATCATAGGCCCAAGAAGGGGCAAGCAACAGAGCACCAGTCCGATTGCTGACTGTAAACAGTGTCCAGTATCATAGGTAGCGGTGTTCAAGCTTGCATCTCACGCTCTACCATCATGATCACATACGTGCTCTTCTGCAAGTGCAGACGTACGCTCCGATGCGATATCTACCGTCTTTTGCGATAAAAAACGCCCTTGTCGAATGATGGGCAACTCTGATGAGAAGCCCTCGTCCGTGTTATCCATCGTTCGTTCATAGCGTCCAGGTGGCGCTACTAGCACATGTATAAAGGGATCCACCGGAATGAGCTCACGACCATCTGACACCTCTTCGTATCACCACCACGTCCAAGGTTGGTGATCGTGGGGTATCACGCGTCGCGTAAAAAAAAAGGGTCTCCTCTTCGTCGAGGCAGTACGCGTGCGTGCCACCCGTGCCTGGAAATGCAGTGGACGCGTGATGGTCAGAAATGAAACATTGGTGTAGATGCCCACAAACGCCGTTTCGTAACTGACTGTGACCTCACCT
>JBBPTX010000140.1:0-60404 GCA_038094595.1 Pulveroboletus aff. annulatus
GTCCAAGTCCGAGCCCCCCTCGCCAAGTAACTCCTTCTCCTCATCACTCGTGCCCTGAAGAGTGGCTTTGGTGAAAACCTAATAGGATGAGTACGAATATATAAGAAAAATACCACTACTTACATTTGTTGGTGACGAAATTAAGAACCAACCTTCTTGCGACCGCATCATCTTGTGCACAGCACGTTTGTATGCGGCAACGGTCCAGGACCAGACAACATCGAGAAAAAGTGGCCCTTCAGTCTTCTTGGTAGTTGCTGTGGTCATAGCAAAAAAGACCCCTGACGAAAGCACCACAAACACTAGAAGCACCACCGGGGTGTAACCGTCAGAAAAGGCTTTGTCTGTACAATGATATTAATGATGCATCGACGAGCAGTTCATAGATGGTGACTCCGATGTGACGTACCTTCTGCGCACCTGATATAACCATAAATGAGGCAGACCTGATAGAAAGCATGCCAGACGTGGACCCAAATCCCTCTATTCCTGACTGCCGCAACGATACCACCAAGGAGGATGGCCATGGATGCACCAATCGGAAGTGACAGGAAAGACATCATTTTCCAGAACCGTTCGTGATAAAGAGAGCCGAGGACAGCAGCAAAAGCGGCATGAATTCCGAATGTCATCAGCACAGCTTCGACATAGAGGATTACATAGGGACGTGGTGGAGTCGGAACGTCCGGGGCCGCTGCGTCTTGACTATGGGCAAGGTTTTGGGATGATGAACCAATGCCAGAGACAGTGATGGGGAGCGTCGACATAACGGATTTTCCAAGTGTAAGTACTTAGGGGCTGACGAGCGCCAGTCTTTAAAAGACTGCATGAGAACTAATTTGTAATATTGTGTTTCAAACTAGCGACACACCTTCAATTGACAAATTACATAATGGCCCAGCCGCTAGACAAGTTTCAATTGTGGTTAACATTGGGTAGACAGACGAGGCCTAAGTTACATACAGGGCATCCCAGTATTGCATTGCTTGCGGTCGGCTTACTCACTTCGGAGACGAACCTAGTTTTGCCCTTAAAGTAATCTGGAATTCACATTTGGGATGGTAACCAACCACCTGTCCATTCACCTTTCTAGAGCGATCAATGGCTTTCCTGACTGACGTCATTTCTAAAAACCTCATGCTGTCAAATGCTAGCAGTTGAGACACCGGCTGATGGACCCACTTTGCACACGTGGTCGTCGTCTTATGCTCATTGTAAGAAAACGGGACCGTGGCATCTAATGGCTACAACGCATCCCCCGCCCTCGGGTGTGAGGGATACATAGCTGCTTCATCTTGAACATGGTGGGAGGTGACGACGGCATGGAGAGTTGTATTTACATGCCTCCGTGAGAACTTTGCTAGGACATCTAAGTCCACTTCAAGCGATGTTGGATGTCCATATAGGCCATGCCTTTCACCAAGCTTGCTGCTAGGGCTCACAGGAACAGGTTTGCATCGGTCAGTTTACGTTTCCATGAAGTGTGCTTGAATCTGAGTTTACTTTTGTCCACTGCTGCGACTTGTCCCCTCAGGTTAGGCTTGCATATCTGCCAAGTGATCTGCAGCTGCCAGTGTTTGTCACGAAATATTCGATCTAACAAACTATCAGGAAATAACTTAACTTTTCTTCCCGATGGCCTGGGTGGTTGATATACTGATCGGAGCCCATCTTTTTGTGGACTATCCAGACGCATACAGGAAGATTGCACATTACTGACTTGGAGTCTTAGTCAGACCTTGGACTTGTGATACGGCGTCGTCTATCTTTTCGAGTTTCACAGGCAATAAAATGCACTGTCTAGAGAACATTATGTCGGTCTACTGATGTCTGCATGTGCCTCAAGCCCGCTGAGGTGCGTCGATATGTTATTTGTTTGATGCTTAGATCACAGACATGGAGAGAAGGCGTACGCCTGGACTTCGGTATAAATGTCAAGGGCTTCTCAGATAACTGCACGCTGGAAACAAGAAGGCATGTCATGGCAGCATTTTTTCATACAACCTGATTTGCATACTAACATCTGCATACTGCATATTAGTACTATTCTATCTGCGAAAGGTGTTACAATGAACTAGAGAACCACAGAGGCTCATAATGAATACTCTACGGACAAAGAACAACAAAATGCAATGACTAGAAGGCATAGAAACAACACCGTCTTTCAATTAGGAACAGACGAGAATCATATCATTTAAGCACGTTCACCGCGGAGGCGGCGAGCGAGCGCAAGATCCTTTGGCTGACTAAGGGAGGGTAAGTATGTGAGTACAAATGGAGAAGGTGAGTAATTTACATGGTAACCCTCTTGGCGTGGATGGCGGCCAAGTTGGTGTCTTCGAACAGAGAGACCAGGTAGGCTTGACACAGCGTCAGCCAAGATCTGGCTTGGGATATAGAATGGGGAATGAGCTCACCCTCGCTGGCTTCTTGGAGGGCCAACACAGCAGAAGACTGAAAGCGGAGATCGGTCTAGGCGACGACAAACATTTCAGAGTGCGTATCGACAGAGGGGCAGAGACAAACCTTGAAGTCCTGAGCGATTTCTCGGACGAGCCTCTGGAAAGGCAGCTTGCGGATCAGAAGCTCGGTGGACTTCTGGTACCGCCTGATTTCACGGAGGGCGACAGTGCCCGGACGAAAGCGGTGAGGCTTCTTGACGCCTCCTGTAGCGGTAGCCTGATGAGGACGAGTGAGACAATGGAGAAGACCAGAGCATAATTATTTACAGCGACACTCTTGCGGGTCTGCTTGGTAGCAAGTTGCTTGCGAGGCGCCTTGCCACCAGTCGTCTTACGGGCGGTTTGCTAAATTTCCAAAAAAGGTAAGTCTCCGAAAACATAAAATGAGACATTGGAAGTTCGCGCGGGGGGGGAGAGGCCATGCGAGGAAGAGTGTGATGATGCGCATGTACGGGAACGTTGTTTCGAGTCTCCGTGTTGCCATCTTTTCATATTTATGGCCAGCGTGGGACATCCCCCTGACGCGTCACATCTCCTCTCCCTCCTCATCAACATCGACGACGGCGACTGCCGTTCTCGCTCCAAAAAAAATAGGAAATGGCATCGGAAGATGTGTATGCATACCTTGGTGCGTGCCATGGAATTTAACTGGTTGTTTCTGGCGGGAAAATCGAGGTCTGTGAAAGATGATGGTGGTTGAGAGGAAAGAGGGGTGGGGGGAATTTCACAGAGGTCCCCTCCTTAAGTCTGCACTATCCTCCATTTTTTTCGCTCCCTTTTTGACTCGATCTCCCTGCCAAGCTGCAGTGCTTTGTGGTCAGTGCGCCTTCTCTGCTATCCAGTACAGAGCGGACATTTCGCACTGCCACATGACAAACATCTGTAAACAAAAGCTATGGTCCGATGGACCAGGAATAGTAGGATTCTGATCAGGCTGTTGCCGATGGTCCCAATTCACACCCGTACTGGAAACATAAGCTATACACAAAAGAGCTCCCAGTTTGATCCTGGATCCGTTGTGCATCTGGCACAGCCCAAGTACGTACATCTGAGTCGGCGTCAAGGTAGTTTCCCAAGGCTCCGTGCAACTATAAGTGTCAGTCCTACAGCATCTCGGATTTAATCCCTTCATTTTGATATTTACCTTCTAGACTTTGACCCCGCGATAGGAATGCCTAGATCCCCACAGGACATTTATGCAAGACATCTTGTATCACCTCGCGGTTATCCTCTGTGGACACCCGAACCCAGTCATCAACTCCTGGCCTATCGGCGCGATGGTCTCAGGATTGGGGACGTTGGCGTCGTCATTCCAGAGGATGGGTGTTTCGATGTCTTCTTCAACCTTTGTCTACCACATGATCACCCCTTTCATCAAGCTACTGGCGTCCCCGATAATTTCGAGCACGTAGGATTGAGTGATATGGACATTAGATCGGTTGTTAACGCAGAACACCCCGGTCGTATCATTGCGAATTCCTCTGTGAAAACAGTTAGAACTGGCGTCGAGCGATCCGGAGATACATCTTCAGACACATCTTTGAGGTGTGCCATCCATTAATTACGACATTGTCTTATCTTTATGCCTCATTCTCTAGGACATGGACATCTGGACTCGAATATGAATTTAGCCTGTCTTCCAAAGAAGGCGCGCTACTCATTTTGCCAGAAGGTGCCGAGCGCCATGATCTTAGGAATTATCATCGCTTCCTGGAGGCAGCCACACGACATGGAGCCGATTGGTACCGATTCGCCGAAGAGAAAGTCGGTCAGATTATCAGCAATGATTCCCTATATTTGATCACTGGACTATGCAAAACGCGTTCTTGGTCCTTGGCAGCATTCGAGAAGACCTTGGGTAGTGGAGAGTATCCAGCACAATGCAGGCTCTCTCAGGGTGGAGGAAATAGCATTACGGCCTCCTGTACATGGGACACAACGCGTGCGCTAGACTGGCGCGTTGGGCCTATCGACAACTATGGGATTCCGAACCAGGCCGTGTTCATCCGCGGGTTCAAAATCGCACACCGCACTGGGATGTTCGGGTCGAGATGGATCAGTGTCAAGGCAGATGTGCCATCCACGCGACCAAATCCCGTACAATCGTATGGCGCAGTCCCGGGCGACTCTTGGCTAGCATACATGTTTGGTGGCCTATCCACTAGCAGGAACGCCGGGTCTTCTAGTAGTGGCACCACGGACAGGGATGAAATAGCCACTCATCCAGCGCTCGAAGCGGCTCGAAATGAAATCCAGAATAATGGAGCGCTTGCGGTTGGTGAGGATGTTGTGATTCACCGTATATCAGAGGCCTCACAGGTGAGGGTCGGTTAGCCATTTAAAGGGTCGAGCGGTTGATTCCACTAAACTGTCAGGCCTTCCATCCGTCCGATACCATCAATCAATTCTTGCTCGATGAGGTCTGTCGATGTGACGAATGGAATACCATGCTAAACACCATCCTTTACTAGGACCCTTCGGCAAGTATTGCGGTCACTCACGATGATGAGTGGATTACCTTACTCGAAGAGGTCAGCTATGTATCTCATTCAATGGATGTCCTCACCGCATTTCCTAGAATTTGCTCCGACCTGAAGACTTTGCACACGATGGTTTTCTTGAGACATTGGCGCCTCAGGACCGTATAGTCTCAAAAGCATGTCAGTGTTTTTATCTTCACCACATGACAACCGATATCATATTCTGCAGGTGCGGTGTATTTGCGAAGCAGGTCAGAGAATAGCACTCTTGTAGCTAAAGCTTGAGACGATTAGCTATATTACACTAGGAGCAACAGCTCAGCCACCCCAAATCACAAAGAAGATGCAGCGACAAGGGGACGAGAGCTCGACACTGAAAATTTGGCCGTGACTATCGTCAACGCAACTACATCTACGGAGCCGGTCTGTCTCAGAGTTACGACCAATTGATATTGACGACTCATTTCAATCAAGGGGGACATTACTGGATCACAAGCACACGAGAACACTGATGTTAATTCTACGCGGGCTAACTCAGATCGAAATGTTGAATCAAGCTCACCTATCCCTTTTAATTCACTTGACCTTCAGAATGACAGAGGTATCCTAAGATTATTTCATCCATATTGATAACCCATGTTGTCCCCAACAGTAGTTCCGGTCGAAGAAACACATTCCGAACAAAGAACGACTCTGTCAGCCCCATGTGTACCGCTTGAACACCCTGACACTATCTCCTCATCAGTTTCTGCCGACTCTTCTCGGAGTGAGGCAGACTCGGGCCCCGAGCCGCCTGCCCAACGGTCCGACTCGGATGAGGTAGTACAAACGGCCAAGTTACGGGAAAAACGTGTCACTTCGCCGCCTCACGATAAGGCCTCACAAATTCAAAGTGATACGGCAGATCTTCACCGTGCGTCCTGGAAATACCTGGAAATGCATCAGTGATTTTCTGATTATATCGTGCAGTTGATTCCTCCGCGATACCTTCTCCAAAGGTCGTCGAAAGTGTTGTTAAAGTTCTTCATCCTCTGCTCGTGGCGCCGTCTAACAAGCGAGGTGAATCTCCCAGTTGGGTTATGTGCTTTCCCGCTCGCCAGAACGACTTTGGGATCACATCCGCCCAGTCCTGGACAGAAGCGCGGAATGCACCAGCAGCACGACCGCATCTGAGGGTCATCAGTGTCATATGCCATGAATTTCCAGGTATCATCCACGTACGTGCGCAGAATATCGAGCATGGTGTTACATGCGGGGAGGTGTTCGATGCCATATCCACGTTTCTGGATGGCGATATGCAGCGAGAGGAGTATGATCGATTCGCGAGGGAGCGTTATAAGATTATCGCCAAGCCTGGCACCAATACCTTGAAGAGAAGTAACTGGCTGGGAACTAAGCAGTATTTCGGGGGGCTGGTTAAGAATAACGCATTCGTAAAGGAGCGTTATGGGAGGGCGTGGTCATTCGTCTATGAGTTGATATGTTTCTAGGAAATGACGTAGCAAATACATGCAAACAACTGGTATCAGACTGCTGTTTTTGAAAGTCGAGCCTTAAACATGGTCGCTGATGTTCCAGTACTGCTTCCACCCAACTCATTACCACGACCGACGCACCCAACCTTGGAATGGACACCGAAACGCTACCTTGCTGGCCCACAACCACCACCGGTGGACGACGCAAAAGTCCTTGAGCAAGAGCTAGCCGCGGCACGACAACTCGCGGACGGAAAGGCGGTCAAGAAAACTAGACCACGTCGGACTGTCGATTTCAATGGTGGAATGGGCAGATGGACACTGGTACGTGCTCGCCTCTCTCATAGCACGTTAGTTTTCTCAAACCGCCTTTCCCAGTTGCGCAAACACCGGCCTAATCCGACATATGTACCTTCTATGAGACCTGCTCCACCGTACATAGTTGACGTAGGGATTGTTTTCAACCAATATGAACCTGTACACGCTGAACGAACGATAACATTGATCAGCTTCTTCCACCAATCGCCTACCCTGGTAATGCATCCACGTCGCTGTGCACCAAGTTCATACACACCTCGACCAACAAGATTCGTTGTCCGGTCAATGTCGTGACGGTCCGTTCTGAACTGTTGTTCATCTCGCATCCGCACATTGAATCGATCACCCATTGCTTTTTTAGTGGACACCTGAGGGAAGGCGTATATTGACCGGCTCGACGAGCGGCGAGTTCACACTCTGGAACGGTCTGACGTTCAACTTTGAGACCATCCTGCAGGCCCATGATTCTGCCATCCGCGCCTTCCAGTTCACCCATTCGGGTGCGTACCTTGCGTCTGCAGATCAGAGTGGTATTATCAAGTACTTTCAACCGAACATGAATAACTTGAACGCGTGGCCGGGACACCGGGAGGCTATTCGTGGGCTGAGTTTCAGCCCAAATGATGGCCGGTTTGCTACTGCGAGCGACGATGCGACCATTCGAATATGGGCGTTTGAGGAGAGTAGAGAGGAGCGCGTATTGACCGGTACGTATGGGCCCAGTGGCGTCGGAAAATATCTAACCTGATCTAATTTCAAGGTCACGGCTGGGATGTCAAATGCGTTGAATGGCACCCTACAAAAGGTCTGCTCGCTTCTGGAAGCAAAGACAACCTTATCAAGTTTTGGGATCCGCGCACTGGCACGGTTCTCTCGACACTGTAAGATGTCTAATCGATCCCTCCCTCGATCAACGCATTCTCACTGTACACTTTTGCAGTCACCAACACAAAAACACGATCCAAGCCTTGGCTTGGTCCCCCAATGGTAACCTCCTCGCTAGCGCCTCGCGCGATCAAACCGTGCGTGTCTTTGACATCCGCGCCATGAAAGAGTTCCGCGTCCTCAAAGGACACAAAAAAGAAGTTTGCTGTACGTCCCTTTGATCATCCCCTCATGCGTATGCCTCACACCTCCCTGAACAACAGCCGTCACCTGGCACCCCATCCACCCGATCCTCGTCTCTGGCGGCTCCGAAGGCGCCATCCTTCACTGGGATCTCGCTGGCCCTGAACCGACCCCACTCCAGCCCACGGTCCCCCCGCGCGCAACCCTTTCCCAAGCACACGATTCCAACGTTTGGGCGCTCACCTTCCACCCACTTGGACACATCCTCGTCAGCGCGTCCAACGACCACACGACGCGCTTCTGGTCGCGGGAGCGCCCAGGGGATGCGAGCTCCGTGTTTGCAGGGGGCGGGGAGAAACCGCCCGAGGTGACGGATGTGAGCGGGCAGGACGAGGAGGAGGATGCGATGGTCCCTGGGTTCAGCTATGGGAGTGGGTTGAGCGGGGGTGGCGGCGGGATTGGAAGTGGGTTTGGGATCGGTGGTGGGGGCGGTGGTGCTGGATCGCGGTGGTGGGGACGTGACGACGATGCGATGGGTTCTCAGTCGGGGACTGCAGCGGGCCCGGGTACTGGCACAGGTCTCCCTGGGGGCTTATCAGACGGTTTCGAGTTCCGTTTTGGTGGGGACGACGCGATGAATTCGGACGATTTCATTCCTGGGTTGGGCGCTACTGAACAAGTAGGGAATCCGTCGTCGCTACCCGCCACGCCGAGACAGAGCGGTCCGCTGCCACCCCAGGAAGATATGTGGTCCGGTGGAGGTGGGGGTGGGCGGAACGATGATAGGGGAAGTGGGCCTGGTGGATGGAGGGGCGGTGGCGGTGGGTACTACGATAGACGAGGAGGCCCACCAAACCGGAGAGGTCGATACTGACTCAATTGAATTACTGATATTTCTCATCTCGAAACATCAACTTCATTGACTCATGTGTACCGTAGTCTCCCGTACATGTCAACGTCAGGGAACATGTAATGCGGCGATAAAAACCAATCTAGTGATGCTGTATGGAGACAGATACAGGACTAATCCAAGAACGAACATGTACATACCAAGGAGGCCATGACGTATAAAGGCATGAATTGCGAGAATTAAAACGGTAAATCCGGCTATTCATACATTTACAGGATGGGGGAAAGAAAAGCCAGAGAATCAAGAGGAAAAAAAGGTAAGAGGAACACCATGCACCTTGTCCTGATATGCTGCGAGGAAAATGGCGTGAAGGGGGTCAGGGGGAAATATGCACGTCGAGCAAGCCCACCTTTATGAGGTGGCTAGAACGGTGGTCTACGGCCTGAGGCAACGTCCTCCTAGGCGCGGGTCTATTCATGATATCCTGGCTCGAGGCAAGCCTCCACCAAGGATAGGGATAAAATAATTATTAAACGCGCACAGCCGTCGGAGTCGAGCTGCCCGAATCAAATGGGAACCGAGTGGGCAGGTTGTGAGCGGCAAAGCTCTGAGGAGGCGAATGAGATAGCAGAAAGCGCTCGATGCTCGAGGCCGAATGGGAACGAGGGAGCGTTTCCGATGAATAGTCGTGGAACAGAGACTCCACACCGGTGTAGAAGCAGAATCTAAGAGAGAATCAGCACCAACGAACAGTAAGAATAAGGCAACGAACTGGTCAAGGAACTGCTTATAGCTTGTGTCATTCCGGGGCGTGTCAGAGCCGGGTGAAAACAAGGGCGTGGTAGAAGACGTGCTCGTGGAACTCGACTGCGAAAACCCCTCACTTCCTTCATCACCGATTGGAGCGATGTGTATTGATAATGGTGGTTTAGGCGTCGGTTGATGAAGGGGGCTCTCTAAAGATTCCAGCTTTTGACCAGCGAGAGGATAAGACCGTGTCCTCGGCAACTGAGAAGCGCTGTCTTTGCTAGTTAAATTATGCCCGAGAGGTGAACTAGTAGGTGTTCTCCGCAATGTAGGAGATTCCTCCATGACCCTGTCGGTGTAACCTCGACGATGGTTACGTTCTCGACCATCCTGTAACCGGCTCGAACCAGGACCATCGAGAGATGCTGTTGCCTCGGAGTGGGTAGGTGGCGTAGGTGTTCGATCCGCCACTTCTTGAGGTGACCCAAGAGAAAAGGTCGGTAGTGGTGATCGTGGCCGTGAGGGTGTATTAACCTGCACAATAGTCCCAGTCTCTTGCGCCTTTAACACATCGGGCCGTGGCACAACGCTCGACTTGACAACAGTTGGAACACTAGATGGGTATGTATGCGTGCGTGTATGGTGGTTAGGCGAAGGCGGGGCATGCTTCACCAATTGCGTCTTGTGTGGAGAGGCAAAGTCCGACGGTTGGGCAAATGAAGAATACTGGTGATCAGCACTGTGGGACCGACCAAGTCGATATGGTATAACAGGGGCTGGCGCCGATCTAGCCTTCGCAATACCCTCTAATCTCCACTTCAAGTGTCTGAGTCCTACTTCGTTGCTGACCGCATTCGAAGATTTCGAGGGAGAGTCGAGGACAAACTTGACGTGAAAATTATTTCCAGCATTGTTGTCCCAATACTCTTGCCCTGCCACCGCATACCGCACTGCGAGAAATATCGTCTTCTCTTCAATCCGTGACCAGATATCGTGCAAGCGGATGGCGAATGTGAATATATCACAGACGCCATTCTCGATCGATTTGTCGTACCGCGCCGTCACCTCACTCGTCGTTTGCCACCAGTCCATTGTGAAACGGATAGCCAACCATTTTTCGTATGCGATGTTGCGAACACGAATGGTCCCGATGATCGTACGCTGCTCTTGAGAAAGTACAAGCCCTTGCAATGCAACAGGGCCTTGTATTCTGGGAGATGGCGGCATATTAGGGATCAGCATTTTGACATGGTGGTCTTCGCGGCCGCCATCTCCATAAATGAACGGTGGAAACTCGTCCCCGCTTGTATCGCTAGTTGGACTGCCGTCTCTTGACACCGCGAGTGGTTTTTGCTCTGCTAAGAAAAGCTTCACATGCTCGAGCTTGGTGTCGAAGTGAACAGCCTTTGTATGTGTGGGTGTAACGGGCTCGCTCTTGGCAAAGGAGCCACCTGTGACAACACGCAATTCGGGACGCCGAGAACTCTTGAGAGACGACTTGACGGGTTGTCCGGACTTTTTCTTGATGGTTTGCGGCGGTTGGCTGACATCCGCGGTGCCGAGAGCGGATGCCTGGCAACTGGAATCGGAAGCGTGGCGGGCGTGCTTTCCGCCTGATCCTTCCAACCTTATTTTTCCCATTTTGGAGAATGGCGCCTGTCGGAACACTGGAAACGGTCGTAGCGTGTCCTCCTCATCAGACATATCACGTAAGGGTGTCTGCTTTCTGCTCTCTGGACCCGCAAATGAGCGCCAACCGGACCGTAGTTTGACAGGCGTGGAAACCGGGGTGTCGGGTGCAATAAGGTCTTGGGAGCTGACGGCAGTAAAAGGCTGAGGAGAAATACGTTTTGAGCGGGGAATGATAGTAGGAGGTATTTCGTCTGAAGGCGTGGAGGAAGATGAACTTGACCCCGAGTCATACCGTACGTGGGTTGCAGAGCGATTTTGTAGCGCATAATCAGCACAGTCGGGGGAATTAGACGCATTTGAGTTTGATGCCGAGGCGTCCGAAAGGGATGCGTTCGAACGTGCGTTTCGGCAGGGCATATGAGAAAGTGGACTTGCTGCGGTGTTGGATACCTGTGTGGAGGAGTCCAGAACTGGGAAAGGGACAACGGACTCGTCCGTCATGCAAACCGTCGTTGAAGACATGACAAGACCTGTGTAGACTGCGGGGAGTTGTATAAGATAGAGATTTCCAAGAATAAGACAACTAGCCTGGATCGGGGGCTTAAAAGGAGATGAGGAGAGACATGGAGCAGGTCGAGATGATAGTAGAAGGAAAAGGTGCTGTCAGGGCTCGTTTCTAGAGCAGCGTTGATGAGACAAATCCATGTCTACCATCTGAGAAAGGCACGCACGCAAATGCCAAAAAATAGTCTATAGATGCCGGCGAGAATGTTGTTGGAACAAGGTGGATAAGTTACTATGAGGATGTCAGCCACTGTATATGATAGGCTAGAGGGGGAAATATACCGGGTGTCCAAAGATGCCAATGGTCGTAAGAAAGGAACGTGGAGGAGATGCGGCAGCGTCGGGGTGAGTTGCCACGGGTGGAACTGAGACGATGCTCGTCGTCAAAATCAAAGACACAAATTTCAAGAATTTGTCATGGTGGATATCGACACAGCCACATAAGGAGATTTTCCTTTCCCGGCGTCTATGCTGTCAACCTGTCATTACATAACCAGTGCAAAGCGACAGTCCACGTCGTGCCTGTCCATCTTTTCTGTGCTTCCAGGTCTTGCTGGGGAAGCAACGAATGTCTGCAGCCAATCCACTGTAGCTACGTATAAGCCCAGGTGAGGGAAATCCAACTTACGTACCTGCGCAGCAACGTAGGTAACCGGATAACACGATAAGGGTTATGAGAACATCCTTATCATCAATACCGTCATTGGCTCGTGGGTTCGCGAAGGACTCTGCCGGAAACCGCAAAACCCGTTTGTCGGTGCACCAAACGAGCTCGTCAGGTGTCAAATCGCGCTTCAAAACGTGCGCAGTTGTTTTCGCTAAAACGACGAGGGACACGAGCAGTTATCTAACCACCGTGCACTTCGGCGATGGCTACTAGGAAGAACACTTGTAACAGCCTCTGAGGATCCAATCATAGCCGTCCCTTGTAAACTCAGGCGAGATGTCTGACAAATTCATCAAGAATGTTCTTTCCATATCTCAGTCCTCATTTATTACACTAACGCCAAGAGAAAGAAGTTGATGTGCAATCAGACTCGGATGTATGCAGCCTGAGGGGGGTATTTTTCGACGACAAACACTCATTCTGTCACGCTGACAGCGATCGAAATGTCATTTTCTAATTTGACATATGCCATGGATAGCCAGGCTGTCCGTGACAACACCCCGCACTATGACTGCCGACCCTCGCCACGGCACCGACGCCCACCTCCAAGTCGGGCCTCAACCGAGCCATCAACTGCCTTACCCCTTGTTTCGGTCCTGTTATACCGTTTCTGGACGGTTTCGAGGAAGACGTATTGCTGGCAAGTTTGAGCTACTAGAAGCTCATTCATAAGTGGTCTCTCGTTCGGTTCAATTGGAGGTTCGGATGATCTCCAGCGCTGACAGGCCTACCACAAGTGCTCAACAACAGCCAAGTGTTCCGCTCCACCCCCACTGGCATGACAGGAATACTAGTATGAGGTGTTTATATTTATGGAACCTGCTGCACATTAACAACGATCTAGATATCAATGACATTACGTTCAGCAGTCTCAGGCGGCGGTGGAGACTGAATTCCTGACTCTCGGGGCTGGGAAGCGACTTCTGGTTGTCGCACGGCGTTCGCTGTAAGATGCAGAGTCTGGGCAATGAGAGATTTCTACCCCTCTGAGTTGCGTCTAGCCGTGACACCTGATGAAGTGCAACTTTGAACCTCTTTACGCAAGCGAACAAAACGCTTTATCACACCCTTACTAATATCTCACCACGGGAAATGACGTAGCACACCGCTGCACGCGTTTACCTCTCCCGCCCATTCGTTTCCCCTGGATTCTTTGGCATTCGGCAACTCTATTGTATTTTGGTCCCCAACCTGGGTGTATACACAGAAGCGCAAATACTCATTCCCGCGACCTCACTTGGGCTGTTCTTTCCACCCCTGGTTCGTGTCCTGTTCTTTGACATGTAGAACGAAACTCCCATTAACGGGCTTTCACCGGAGACGGAATCGAACGCTGACGTCCTGATGATGACTTCCTCACACTTTCCAGGGCTGATCAAAGTAAGCCGAGACCCCGATTGGAAAACGAGGCCACGCCAAAGTTCCTGTGCAGTGTCTACGCATAGGACTGTTTCAGAACGCGCCTAGAATGGATTTCTAAGAACCTAAAACAATGAACCTATGGTACCATGTTCGTGAAATCGACACCGAACTGTCAATCTACAAGCATCCAGCATTCTTCTCGCAAGAAGGATACTTCTCGTCTTGGTAGCGTGTTCTTACCACTCCAAGAGCGGCGGGCGATGTCGTGTCATGACGTTTTCATACGTTCTGTCAAATTTTTTCAGGCTAATCCGGACCATTGCGCTCGCCCACACTGTTAGGTGGACCAGACCAAGTGCTTGTGCCGGAACCTACTGTTTGGTGGTGCCTGGGGTCCTAGTACAGCGACTAGGGTCCCCATTTAGTGCATAACCTTAAAGTCTGTTGCCCATTCTAGATCACTCTCCCTTTCAACTTCCAACACATGATTCCCCCGATAACACACAAGCAACCTGTGACGAGCTGCGACTCCTGGAGATGAATCATTCCACAGTGCTGAGCATGACTTAACGTCAGGGCCAGATGATCGCGGGAAAAACAACTGCCAAGAAAAAGCAGAAGAAAAATACCCAGAGGTTGGTGAAAACGAATGGTGCGCACACCATTCCAGGAAGAAGAAAACGTCCAGGAACAGACCAACGGTGAGAGATGCAACAGATTTCATATTCGCATTGCATCGAGGAGGAAACACCGAGAGGTACCCGTACCAATTGCACTCATATCCATCTGTGCCGACTAGACATGTCCTGCCATGTTTGCTGTAGCGACGCGTCTCTGACACCAGCAATGTAACATCGTGGACCTGAAGCAACTCCGGATCCTCCCGCATGATACGTATGTACGACCGGGGATGTACGGCCGGTTCAACTTGAAACTTGATCTGCCTATCGATCACCAAATAAATAGTGGGATTTGTCTCAGACTACCCATCACCTGTTTTCACTACGATGGTGTCCGCGTTCAAGGCATTTGTTCTGCTATTTGGCATGGCATCAGCTGCTTGCGCCAGTGCTAACGTTCTGGTCGACTTTCAGGTCACCGAGCCTGTACTTGTACCTAGTAGTGTTCGGACATGTACAGTCATGATTCTCGAGTGAGTGCCCATACTGGAGACGACAAATGTAACATAACCTAAACACAGGCGCACGTTTGGAAACTCTTACGGAGAGTGAGTACATAGTCCGGGTCATTCGCAGCTTAGGACTCATGCGCCCATCAACCCACCTACTCATATCAGCCCCGAGATCGTTCAATATACGCGAGTTATCTAACATTCTGCCCGATTTTCTAAATTGACATTGGGTCAGTCCACCCACTGACTGCGGTGAGCCAGGTTCATGGACGGCAGTCACCCTGAATTTCACTGTGACCTCCAACGGAACTCAATATGACCGCCTCGGTGTTTTCAGTTTCCAGAATACCGAAAGTGTGTATGAGTGTTTGCGCAACGCCGCCACTGAACATCGTTTCGCTAGTCTGGCGTACTTCGACTCCCGAACCCACACATAATGGCATCATCTGGACGTACACCAAGGATGCCACTCGCTACATTCCACTATTTGCCAAACCAGGTACATTCATTCTGGAATTGGACAATCTCCTAGACACTGGGCGGAAAGGAGAGTATGCTAGTATGTATTTCGATACCTACCAAAAATCAGTCCGTCCCTACAGCCCTCTGTCAACAGCAATACTCCATGCTACTTTCTATGCAGCTTCACCGGACCATCCTTCGGCAAGGCAATCCAACCTCATTGTCCCAATCTCCACCATGTTAAACAACACAGCTGACGACTTTTCTGTCCCACCTGCGTTCTCTGTGAGCCATCTTTCTATATTCGTGTGACCACATGATGTTAATCCTCATTTCAGTTGGACGTTACCCTACCTCAGAATACGGTGGAGATTTACGCCGAACTTTATGCATCGGGTAACGGTTATGAAGAGTTTTGGGTAATTATTTTTTCATGTCGCAAGTTTCACGAGTTGATGGTGTGCAGTATTCCAACGTTCCAAACGAGTATCTTGACCGCCTTCCTGCTAATACAACATACGGGAGTGGACCATTTCGTGAGATTCGCTTACTGGTCGATGGACAAGTTGCTGGTGCCGTATTCCCCTATGCGGTCATCTTCACCGGTGGAATCAATCCTCTTCTCTGGAGGTGAGAGTTCACGTGTAAGACACTCTGTTCACTCATTTGGAGTGTCTCCTAGGCCCATAACCTCATACGGCGCTCTCGACCTCCCCACCTACTTCCTAGACTTGACACCGTTTGCCCCCATCTTTGCTGACGGACTTCCTCACAACGTCACTCTTGATGTGGCCTCTGCCGAAGCAAATCACACGTTGAATCAGAACTGGTATCTTTCGGGGTTGCTCCAGGTTGTCACAGACCCTTCTGGGAAACCGACGACTGGTGGGATTACACGCTATGACGTTCAACCGTATGCAGTGACGGAGACCTCGGCGAGCATCGACAGAATGGATGTCAATATCACCGTCAAGGCTCGACGTTTCGCAAACATCGAGGCTGTTGTAATTAGTGGAAGTGGGCAGAAAAACCATGTGCAGTTTCAACAAAACCTCACTTATACAAACGTGCAATACTACCTCAACAATGCTTCTATCCAAGTAAGTGACCAGAGGCGCGTTTTCTTTTGCAAACTATTGAACCCTCACTTTTTCGACCAGAACGTCGCACAAATCGCTTCTGGATCTGTTTCATCACTTCGCAACGGCGTCCAGACTATGGTGGACAACTTTGAATATCCGTTGTATATCAACATCTCTGATCTGGAAGTCACGAATACTTCCATCATCACATGTACGACCCCATGTTCTCTGGGAATTAAGGGGTACTGATCGGCATGCGATAGTCTATACCTCATCTGACCAATCTTACAACCGTCAGGTTACCCCTGCTCCGTTTATTCTGGGCTCGACGATCACAGAACGACAACAGACAGGTGTGTTCATCGCTGCCCTCCAACCGTGTGATATCTCACAAGGGATGTGTAGCCGGAAATTTAACGATCACTACCGCGGGTAAAGTTATCGGAGGGAACGGAACGAGCAATAACACGTTCACTTACACTGATACCCGGGGCAGCACCTATCACAGGGAGGTTGACGCAGCACACAACGCCATCGTATATGATCGACAGAACGGATCGTTGGCAACGAACACCCAATCGCCAGCACCGTACATGGTCAATTCTGACCTTGATATTCCTGCTAGACTTCCTGGTGGTCAACAATCGAGTGTCGTGGGATAGGTATGAATGTTTTCAATGAATACAATGGATTTAGGGGGGATGTTCTCCCCGTTTGCATACACCATATTCACCAAAGTATCAACACGGATGGGGGGACAACTGCTTACGTATCTTCACAGC
Organism: Pulveroboletus aff. annulatus; assembly: GCA_038094595.1. NCBI lineage: Eukaryota > Fungi > Basidiomycota > Agaricomycetes > Boletales > Boletaceae > Pulveroboletus > Pulveroboletus aff. annulatus. The sequence goes on from JBBPTX010000140.1 coordinate 17,084, forward strand.
AGCATAGAATCGACCACTGACGAGCCTGAGATGAATCATTCTAGTCATCGGAGACGTAACCTCAGATAATGTTGTGTCACAAGTGTCTTCAACACAAAGCTGCTCTTGTTCTGAGAGAAGCAGGTGAGAGGTACATTCCTCGGTACCACTTTTCTAGTAGATCAAGTCAATGGGTGATGAGACGGCCTGATTGAAAACAAGATAATAAAGCCACCCATTGCTCAACTTATATTCTTGACCACAGACGAGGTTGATTCACTTGATTTTTGAGAAACCCATCATACCACCATCAATTTGCTGATTTATTTCCGAGTATGTGTCTTGTAATTGTGTCCTGCCTATGAAAAGTTTATTGCAGGCTATTAAGTTGCAATAAATATCCCCAGCTTGGATCGTGTAACAGAAAAGCTGAGTACAAGGCCAAGACGAGGGAAATCTTAGTGGGGCAAAATTGACCACTGGTAACTCATGAGAGTAAGTGTGATATATGACTGGTGATTGCTGGAACTCTTGGGCATGGCCAAGCTTGCAGACGACTCACTTTGATTGCACGTTTCGACATATTTTCCTCGGATAGCATATCATTCGAGCACTTTCATGAGGCTGGGACCAATGTGTGGCCACGACTCCAGTGCTGGTCAAGTAACTCAGCAAGGGATGAAAGTGAGATAGAATACATTCTTCCCGGAGCTGTCCCTCATCGAAGTACTGTATGCATTGTCATCAACGCAAACAATGTGTGTAAGATCCACCTGAGATGAGCGGTTGGTCGTCATGCCGTCAAACGTGGCAAGTCTTATAACCAGGGCAACGGGTCGTCACATCCTGACATGGTGTGGTGCGGTTTGGGGCATGGAACATGAGGTGGTAGAGCGACGGTGGACGGATCTATATAAAAAGGCCTGGATTCGTGAGTCCTTGGTGTTCCATTTACTTACGTTCTCCCTGCCCCACGCATTTATTATTCGTTTCGACATCGCTCCGCCGAGGACTGTGACCGACAACCGACAAGACCATGACCAAACGCGTAAGCCATGACGGCGGTCCGTGCACAATTGGTGTGGGATGTCGATCGTCGATGTCCTGATGCTGTCAATTAAAGCGTTCCCTCCTGCTCGGTGAAAATAAAACGGTCCCCTCACCGATGGGTCGTGGGCATCGTCGACCAATATAAATTCCGACCATCTCCGCCTAAAATCCGCGCCGAGCATAACCCGCTCCCCGAACGTACTCACGTGTCATTCGGTGTCTTTGACCTCTTCCATTCCATCTTCCCCACTTCTCCCCCTCCACTGACACGACATGTCGCGTTCCAGCGAGCTCGAGTATCTCAAGGGCCTCGTCGCGCAGTTGAACGAAAAGATTCGTACGCTGGAGGAGAGAGAACAGCGCGCGACGCAGGGGCCAAAGACGCCAGCGCAGCAGCTGCGTACGATTCTTGTCGGTCCCCCAGGTTCAGGTATGTTCATTCCTTTTCGCTCACTTGTGTCGCTCGAAGCGCTGACGCGCCTTGTCCACTTCGCAGGCAAGGGCACACAAGCCCCACGGATACGTGACGAGTTTTGTGTGTGCCACCTGGCGACGGGCGACATGCTTCGTGAGCAAATCGCTAAAAAGACCGAGCTCGGCAGACAAGCGAAGAAGGTCATGGATGCCGGTGGACTCGTCGGTGATGATATCATGGTTGGGATGATCAAGGACCAGCTGGAGAATAACAAGGCGTGCAAGAACGGGTCAGTTCTTTCTTTCTTTTGCTCTCTCTTGTTTCCGACATGCGCTCTACCTAGGTTCGTGCTTGACGGATTCCCACGTACAATTCCCCAGGCAGAGAAACTCGGTGCGATGCTCGAAACACGCAAGGAGAAACTGGACAACGTCGTACAACTCCAGATCGATGACCAACTTCTCATCTCACGAATCACGGGCCGGCTTATTCACCCAGCCAGCGGCAGGACATACCATAAGGAGTTCAAGTGTGTACTTCGTTCTTGAGCCCATGTGATCATCTTGACTCATTTACGTAGTCCTCCCAAGAAACCGATGACGGATGATGTGACGGGCGAACCGCTCGTCCAGCGCTCGGATGATAATGTTGACACGCTAACAAAGCGTCTCACGACGTACCACAAACAGACCGGACCAGTGGTTGACTATTACCGCCAAAAAGGTCTGTGGGTCCCCATCGATGGTGCTCAGAGCCCGAATGTCGTTTGGGAAAACCTGGCCAAGGTCTTCAAAAAGCCTAACCTATAGTTGGCATCCTCACTTTGCCAACTCGACTGCGCATGCGCCCATCGTCGTAGATCTTCCTTGTACATTCACCGTAGACAGAAGTCTCTTCGACGTACCTTGGATTGGTTGGTCGGATACCTTGGACAGTGTGGAACCGACGCATTGCATATTAACGCAAAACCGGTGTCTAATACAGGTGTGGGCAAGGTTATAGGGCTTGCCAACAGGCGACTTTTCGGTGTCCCGCCACTCACTCGGACTTGGTGCTCTTCCCTTTCTTTCTCTCGCCCTTGACGTCACCTGCGAGCCACAAGACAGAGAAAATGAAAAAGCCAACACTGGTACTGATAGCACCCGCGTAGTATGGCCATGCGGCGCTCAGGAAGCGGGGGTATTGGTCATGCCTGGGTGGCACAACAGGTATGGTTGTTGACGTGTGCAAGAACGAGTGGCTAGGACAAGTGAGATAGGTTTTTTCACTGGGTGTGCTCAGAACTCACCCTCGTCTTCGCCAACCAATGATGAATTTGAAAACGCCATGTCTGTCTGGTGCACGGAACTGGACCTGGTACTTGCCAGGCTCACCGGGGACGGGAGGCAATGCGGTACGTACATGCGGGTCAAGCATGGTGAACTCGAGCTGTAAATCAGTGATGCCATCATATGGCTTCCAGCTTGAAGTCCGAGGATTGTATGCTGAAATATACGCAGTGTACACCTGCAACGAAGCGTGAGCAATTCATCCGTGCAAGAAGCGTCATCGTACAATCTGGTCATTGATAGTGTACATTTCCGGTGCGTCGGTCTCATTGACGCGGTGGTGTTCTGTGTGGTCGATACGGAGGACCATGTTCTCCTGGAATGCCCACGAGACGACGTCCCTCGCAAACAGGGCGTTGCCAGAGGGCAACCCATCTGGGAGTGCCTTTCTCGCATACTCGTCACTAAAGAGGTCGACACTTCCCGCAAAGACCACACGCGAATTTTTGGTGGTCTGGAAGCCCGTGACGAGTCCGAGATGACTGCCGGCCCAGAGACCCTCGCCAGATTTATCAGCGGCATCGACGATGGCGGGAGCACCAGAGTCGTCGGTCGAATCTGCTGCAAAACTGGTTGAAGGTGCGCGAAGGATGGGTACAAGGTAGGGGCTGTTGCCGAGTGCATGTGGTGCGCCAGAGAACCAGACGGGAGCAATACCTGGAGTGAGAATGGGTGATGCAGTGACCTCGACGGGGATGACTGATGCAGGTTCTTCGCGTTTGGGATGGTGCGAGAGGAGCGGTGTTCCTGGTGGAGGGGGGATGAGGGAGAACTCTGCGGCGAGGGAAGAAAGGGGAGTTTGTTTTGGAGAGAGCGTGATGAGGAGATTCGTATTTTCAGAGAGGAGGCCGACCAAGGACTGTGGCGTGACGTCCGAAGCGTAGGCTACAAGGTTGTGAACACAAGCGACAGGGTGAGCACACAAGTGATTTACTCTTGGTTTCGGGGGCGAAGAGGACGACGTGGGCATAGTTGGGCACGTCGTATGCAGCGATGGCAGGACTGGTGTCCTTTGGCGCCCGGAATGTCAGGTCATACCCTCGCTCTACAACGCGTGAATGAAAAGCAGACGACCGTCGTCACGACATACTTTCGAGACCATCGAAAAAGATGGAATAGTTGGACTTGTCGAGGGCGGGGTCGAGGAGGACAAGAACCTTGTCGCCCGTGCTCGACTTTGCGAGCGCAGTGGCGACGAAAAGGAGACAGGACACGAGGAAGCGCATAAAAGTCGACGGGCAAGTTCCACGTTGGCGATGGGGGGCGTGAGTGGCACGTGACAACAATAGTTCCCACGACACACGTGATCTATTTGCATTGACCGAGACCCAGTTTGAGTTTATGGCCAGACGTTCACGACGACGTACGATGGAGGCGAGCGAGTCGTCCGTGCCGTCGCCCTCTGTCGCATCCGTGCTCGGTGTCAAGGGGGGCCTTCGTTTTCGTAGACATGGCGCAAGTCAAAAGGCTCACGTCGTCCTTAGGCGCGTTGAGATCTCTGAAGACACTCCTTACCAGCCCGGACGAGGCCCGGTCGCATACTTTAGCCTGTTTGCACAAAAGCGAATCGAGGTCAAACCTGGCAAGGAAATCCTCCTCACCGTTGCCTCCGAGGACGGCTCTTTCACCGAGCAGGCAGTCATCTTCGAGGGCGACCTCAACGTCGTCACCGACTCCAACTCGGAAGAGGAGGAGGAGGTCGAAAAACAGATCGCTCATGACGACGCATTTTCGGACCCACCCCTTCCCCATGTCATTCCCCCAAAGATGCGCCGCACCTGGACAAGGCAGCAGCACGAACAGGTGAGCTTGGAAGGTGAGCATGTCCACTCGCCCTTTTACTGCCTATCCATCCCAGCATTCGGTATGTCGCTCCTAGATTCATTCTCCCCTCCACCACCTATCCATGTCTCCGTCGGCGTGCAAGCCCAGCCGACATGGTCTGTAAGTGCCGTTCAGGTCGTACCCCCCGTGCAGGACAGCGTGCCATCTCACCCTCCTGATTCACCTCCCAAATCACCTACGCCCGTCAATGAGCCTGTCCCAGAAACACAGCCAGATCAATCACCGAACCTGATCCCGCCGCCAGATGATCTTCCCGTGAGTACATTGCACACCCTCTGCAGTCCTTCCTCAGCCACTATAGATGACTCTTGACGACCGACCACGAAGTCTTTCCCCAATGAGCATCGGCTCGCCACCCAGCACCCCTCCTCAGTCCCCTCTCCAGCCAAGTAGCCCTTCTCTTGACGACGTGCCGTCCATCTGCGCGGCGCCGCCCACTCCTCCCCCAGGTAAACCCTCGTCTACAGCTTCCTCCCCGCAGCAATCCCCTGCAGAGACACGAGAACCACCGTGGATCGAGGATGCAGCCAGCAGGACCTCGCAAGTCAGCCCAGTCTCGTCCGAGACCGTCGACATGGATCTCCAGTCCTCGCCCTCATTGCAGTCTTCCGTTTCCTCTGACGATATCCCAGGTTTTATCACCGGAGCCGCTTCTCGTCGGACCCGTGCGCCGTCACCCCTCGCTTTCCCCGTAGCGCCCATAAAACCAGGCGTTCCCGCACAAACGCCTGCACCACTGTCGGCGCAGACTATTGTCGCCTCTTCCCCTACGTCGACTGTGGCAACCACCGCGGCGCCTTTTGCCATCGAGCCCGCAGCAGAGAAGCCTGAACCGCCTCCGATCGTTACCGCGGCACCCAAGCGTGCACCAATAAAGAATCCGTTTGTCTCGGGTGGGTTCATCACGGAGTTCGTGGGAGAGAAGGACTCGTTGACTACGAGGAAAAATTCCACTGACCATCCATGTGTATCTGACAAGACCGTGAGTCTGGTCGATGGTCTTTCTGGATGTTTTAACAACGATATGGAATAGCCCAGTCCAGTTGAACAGCGACTGGTCAAGACCGAACCAACAGTCGAGACCATTCCTCCACTCAAGACATCCCCGGTCTCGCAGCCATTGAAGTTGTTGGTCCCAGAAAACAGAATGCAGCCTACCCTAGGTCCAATATCGATCTCGTTGCCACCGCGGCAGCAACCCGCTCTCCCTTCACTACCATCTAGGTCATTCGGTCCAACCAAGGGACATCTCAATGGATCGGGCACCGGTGCTGTGAAACCTGGCTATCAGCCAATAACATCAGCCAATGACCCACGACTGACCTACACGTCCACCGGTTCAATTTCCAATCCGCTCAATATCCGGCCTTCGAGACACCCCCCGCCCGCACCACCCAAACCTGTTGCCCGAGTGTCACCGCCAGCGCCGGGACCCAAAAGGAAAGTGGTCGTTGGAAATGGCTGGCCATACAACAGACAGACGAACGGTCACACTGCAGCGGCAAGCGCGGCAAATGCCTCCCCGCCCGTCTCGAAACCCTCCCTTCCACCTGTACCACCACTCACGCCAGATAGCACGCGGTCGTCAAGAACACCGCCTGGTCTGTCTGGTCTTGCACCATATTCATCACCATCTCCGCCTGGTTTCTTGCACAGCTCTTCGGCTCCTAAATCGACTGCGTCTCTGGACCAGGGTAGATATGGAATGTTTTCCCGGCCCTTGTCTGCGACCCCAAAAATTAAACATGGTGAGTCCACCATGATTTACGGGTCCTAGATGTTCATGATTGTGTACAGAAGTCAACGACTGGGCAACCCCATCCTTGTCGCAGTCGCCCGTGAATATCTCGGCACAAAATATCCCAATACAAGCGCCTCGGCCGATCGTTCCCCCATCTGCGGCCTCTACCGTGCTGCAGTATACACCTCAGTCACATGTGCAGGTAGGGTCCACCAGCTCAACACCCTCGCACGACTCCAAAGGCAAGAAGCGCGCGCTGGCGTCAGACGCTGATATAGACGCCGAGACCCGTCCGCGCAAACGCACGCTCGCCTGGCCATGTCACGACCCCGCGTACAAGATACAAGTCAAGAGCGACGAGGACCCGGGGATCAGCTACCTCTCGTTCAGCTCGGACGGGGAACGGCTGGCTGCGATATGTAATGACCGCACGATTCGAATATGGAATATACCGAGCAAGGTGGAGACGGCTCGGCTTGCGCACGATATGCCAATCATGGCTGTTTCTTGGATGTCAGATGATATGGGTGTTGTATCGTTGGGACAGGATGGACTTGTTAGCAAGTGGACGCGCACGGTGCGTTGTTCGCCGGGGTCGCCGAGTCTTTTTGCTGACGTATCTGGAATAGAACCCCAACCATTGGCAGTGGGCTAAAATCTTGGATGCCGGCAAGGAAGATTCGATTTGTTTTGCATATAGACGGGACAGGATTGCTGTTGCATTCCCGCGAATAGGCGTCAAAGTTTGGATATGGATTAAAGGTCCGTTGTTCTCTCGAGCACACGATGCTATCCTTGAACGCAGACATAGGCACTTGGCAACCCCAACGATCGATTTTGCGGCAAAACGTCACTTCTATTCAGTTTGTCGAGGATGGAGAGGCGTTGATTGGTGGTACGAGCGATGGCGTCTTGTGTGTTGCTTTTTTTTGTGCGCGTTGGATGTGATCTGACGAGGTGTCGAGGTGGTATTGTCAAGTACCGAATGGGACGCTGCGCGCGTACGCCTTTCTCAAGGCCAAAGTGTCGGTCATTGCTCTAACGCACACGTTATGCCAGCTGACAATTTACTGCAGATACCATTTGGACGTCAACGGGCCAGGCACACATGCGCTGGTGTCACAAGCAGGAGGACGCGCTCACTTGGTGGGGATTCAACAGACGGATCACAAGGGCAAGATCGAGCAAGTCTATTCCATGAATGGCGACGCATCCGGTGAACAACGGCAGCATTTCGGTGCCGTATTCGCCAGTTTCTGTAAAACGGTCTTGTTTGGGTCGATGGAGAGCAATTTGTTGGTGTGGGACAAGGCCAAGGGAGAGGTGATATGTGCGCTGGATCACGGTGATTGTGAGTGAATGTCTCGTGGTGCGAATACATGCTCACTTTTCCTTAGCCGAACAAGTGCAAGCGGTTGCTGTGGGTACAGTGACTGCTGGCGTCTGATTATGCTGACGATATTTTTTGCAGTGTTACGACCGTGGATCCCAGGCGTGTATCGTCACTGGCACGAAGCGTGGTCTGCTGTGCTGGTGGAAGCCGCCTCTCACGGAGTCATGATACGAGTGTTGGACATGTTTTTCTAGCTACGACAGGATTTTGCATACTGCTAATTCACCGTAATGTGGATCTCTGGGGGATGCACTGTATCAGTAATGCATTGGGTACACATGCACGACTAATATTGAATATACGTATGTAGTACGGGGGTACGAGGGGGATATTTGTGTGTGTTTGTCTGCTTAGGGCCGGTTCATGTCACGAGAGCGTAGGCTTGCGCTTTCGTGTTGAGGTCAAAGTCAATCACCGCTGCTCGTCGTTGCCAGCATCGTCCTCGCACACCTTCCATCCCTTGTACGCCATTTTTTTCGTTCTGTTCTGGTCACCGCCGGTGTTACCCGCCTAGCGCCCACTGACCAGTTTTGCCCCGACGCTGCAGAAACCAACCGTGTTCGTCGCGATTGCGTTCGTTACTCTCCAAGTCTGACAAGTTACCAACAGGTGCGTTTACAAGTGATTCTCGCGCGCGACCGCCGGACGGGCGTCCTGCTAGCGTCGCACAGCCTTGGCAGCGCGGTTGTCATGCTGCAACAGTGCCGACAAGCAAGCGTCCCAAAGCGGTGTCTCGTGCCATGACCCACCCGCGTGGTGCTGACCTTGTCTCCACGCAGGTTTCACCCCGACTTGTGCTCGAACTAGCTCGACGATCATGCAGACCATCAAGTGCGTTGTAGTGGGTGACGGTGCTGTTGGAAAGGTGCGTGACGACCCGTTTCTATGCCGCGTGCACACGAACGCATTTGTACAGACTTGTCTTTTGATATCGTACACGACCAACAAGTTTCCGAGCGAGTATGTCCCGACCGTACGTCCCCCCCTCTTGTTGGTGTGCCGCGCGGTGGACCGAACCAAGCCTGTATGCTAGGTCTTTGACAACTACGCCGTGACGGTCATGATTGGTGAAGATCCGTATACGCTCGGGCTGTTTGATACTGCTGGTCCGTCTTTTTTTTTTTTTTTCATCGCTCGGGCTGTGCTGGCTGTCATGCGAATGATGTCTTGTTTGACAGGTCAAGAGGATTACGACCGTCTCCGTCCATTATCCTACCCGCAAACGGACGTGTTTTTGGTCTGCTTTAGTGTCACGTCTCCTGCGTCGTTTGAAAACGTCAAGGAGAAGTGGTTCCCAGAGGTGCACCATCATTGTCCGGGTGTGCCGTGCCTTATTGTGGGCACGCAGGTTGATTTGCGGGATGACAGCCAAGTGATTGAGAAGCTTGCTAGACAGAAGCAGCGGCCTGTCACGAGTGAGTTGGGAGAACGTCTTGCGAGGGAACTGGGAGCGGTGAAGTATGTGGAGTGCTCTGCTCTGACGCAAAAGGGTCTGAAGAACGTGTTTGACGAGGTGAGTCTGGACATGTACGACTGCATGCGCAAGTATGTTGACACCGTCCAGGCCATCGTCGCTGCACTTGAACCTCCCGTGTTCAAGAAACGAGGTCGATGCGTCATTGTCTAATGTAGCACTTTTTTTTCACGGGAATGTGTCGTATGATATCTTCCATCTTTTACGACTCCTTTTACGCTTCGCTTTTTTGCCTCATATATCCTTGACTCATGGTGTCTTTTTCTTCTTCTTCTCGCGTAACACGTCGCGCTCATGATTTCCTTTACCCCGTTCTTTTGCACAGCACTTATGGCTTCACTGAGTAAATTCCGCCGCAGGAGGACTTAGTCACGCGTCTAGACTGAAACTGCAGCCTAATCTTCAATCTTCTTTTCCATCTTGCGCTCGTTTCTTATCCCGCATTTCGACGGGAAAGACACATGGATGATTCTTGAGCGAGAAAAAGTACAGGGACGGCTTAGATTCGTATACCCCTTTTTGCTCGTAATAGGAATCATGTGGAACCAAGCCAGCTCCGAATGGCTAGATTAGAGCAGTGATATCTCCGGAGACTACAAGGCCTTGTTGAGAAAAAGCCAAGCAAAGGGGGTGGAAGAACGTACGACACCGCGGGTTTCGAACGCGAGCCAGTCGCCCGTTCCGGTGGGGAGAAGACCCATCGAACGGCACTTCCAGAGTCCGACGAAGAGCGTGAGGAGGTTGCACACGACGTACGTCAGTTTTTGGAGCAGGAGCGGGGGGGTCTGCGTGGCCGCGGTCGTGGGTGCAAACGGGGCGAACGCAGCGTGCATGCTGGCCATGTTCTTGACGGGGGAGAGGAGGAGCATGAGTACGATGCCCATGCTAAAGATTTGGACGCCGCCGCCGGACATGTAGAGCATGAACGCTTGCATGGGGAGGGATTTGGCGGGGGAGATGGCGAGATCCCAGGCGCGTTTTTCTTTGAGGGATGCGTAGGAGGCGGTCGTGGCCGTGGCTGCTTTGGCGGGGGTTTTGGACTGGTGGGGTGGGTGGTGGGGTTACTTGGCGTGAGGGGGGGGACGTACGTTGGAATGGGGTGTTGTCAAGTCGGGCGGTGGAGGGAGGTTCTTCCATCTGTGGGGGGTGGGTGAGTGGGTTTGGCGTACTTGGGAAATCTGACAGACCTTGGATGGTCGATGGACGCATAGTCGAGCGAAAAGGACATGGTCGACGGAGTTGCCACCGACTACTAGTTGACTACTGTCAACACATTCCCGTACTAGGACTGTTTCATCGGAAATACTATGATCAATGCGCAGGCGATGACATGGCATTTGCTTCGCTGGCATCCGGGGCTTGGGGGTGCGGACGCAATATTTGACATCCCAATCGCTGGTTGACACATCGGTAATCCTTTGCGACGCATGGCTCAAGGTATCTAACGTTGGTTTCCTGCCAGACAGACCAGCTTGAATAGAGCGCCTGGTAAAGTAGCAATGTTTCCAAGCAGCGATGTTGGTAGGCATCATTTCATGGACAAGCCATTCTATCAGAGCTCAAAAGGTAAACCTCCCGTATTGACCCGACCAGAGCACGTCATGGCTGCCTTTGGCCATTCAAGCCAAGCTCCACTGGCAGGCCCATCAACAACCCAGCGGAAATCCCGCATCATTTAGACGTTTCTCAGCTGGATAGGCGGAAGCTCAACCCCACAGTCGTCACGTTCCAATCAGATTGTCAACGGTTTTGTAGATATGCTCTCTGGATAGATTCTGGAAGATCGGGACAAGAACTGGCGCACCTCGTCTCGCCAAAAGACCTTTCTGGCGATTTTCGCGCAGCTTCATGACCACTCTAACGAGTGCCACCAAAGCAGCGGAGTCGGCGCCCATGAGTCTCTCAAACTGCTGCAGAATCCGTAAATCAATGCTCGAGTCTTGTGTGTTTGTTGGGATCCATGCTAAAACTGAGTACTAAACGGTGAGCGATACAGAGAGACATCATAATGGATGGCAGGAAAATCCAGCCGACCATCCATGCTTTATGTACGCAAAATTTAACGATAGTCTTCAACGACACCGTGACACGGGATCCCTGATCAGTGTCAGAATAGACTCTGTAGTGACTAGAAGGGCGTTCGACGTACATGCCCTGGAGCAGAGATTATGACAAGTCAATCAATTGGAGGGTAGAATCAGGGTGATCGGTAAAGCTTAAGAGGGTGGGTCTCTGGAACACACTTTCGTGCTATCGGTTGTGTGCCGGTGAGTGTGTAGGAGGACCTTGTTGCCGGTGGTGTGGTTTACAGATGGTTGGAATGCGCCGTATCGCTTCAATGGAGCGGTGACCAAAGATTGGGTTAACTGTACAGTAGAATGGAATCGGTGGCTGTGACGATGCACGTGCCATTAATGTCACGTGGACATTCAAGCTTGACTTGTGACGGTCATGTCTCGGCCTCAGGATGACAGAAATCAAGAGGCGACAGTGTATCTGGTGAGTTATCGTACATGTATTCTGAATATAGTTGACGTGGACACCAGGGGAACCTCGACGAACGAGTCTCGGACGCCATAATATGGGAGCTCATGTTGCAAGCGGGACCCGTTGGTACGTCTCCCAATTGTCGCGCAAACCCCATCGGAAATGTTGACCTGCCTAGTCAATGTGCACCTTCCAAAGGACCGTGTATCGATGGCCCATCAGGGTTACGGTTTCTGTGAGTTCTTGACCGAGGAAGATGCCGAGTATGCGTGCAAAATCATGAACCAGATAAAGCTATGGGGAAAGCCCATCCGGGTGAACAAGGTATGTCACGGCCAGGTTCACGTAGGGAGATGTGCTCAACGTCAGTATAGGCATCTTCTGATAAAAAGCAACTCGACGTTGGTGCGAATCTGTTCATCGGAAATCTGGATGAGAACGTGGACGAACGGCTGCTTTACGACACGTTTAGTGCATTTGGGGTTATGGCGACGACAGCCAAGGTGTGTCATTTGATTCCAGGCTTGGTTATATCGTTCATCACTTTTGGGCCGTCAGATTGCTCGAGACCCAGGCTCTGGCATCTCAAAAGGCTACGGCTTCGTTTCTTATACAGATTTCGAATCTTCTGATGCAGCCATCGAATCCATGAATGGGCAATTCCTGATGAACAAGGCAATCACGGTGCAATATGCATTCAAAAAGGACGGCAAGGGTGAACGACATGGTACATCCGCGGAACGTCTCCTCGCTGCGCAGGCACGGAAGAACAATGCACTACCGGTCAGTGCCCGCCCACCCCCCGCTCCGATGGCATTTGGCGCACGACCACCCATGCCTGGTTTCCAAGGGCCGTACCAGGGCCAGTTTGCGGGCGCGTTGGCGCAGCCCCCGCCCCCACCGCCTGGGTTTACGTCTCAGCAAACGGTGGTGCCCCCGGGGATGCCGATGATGGGTGCACCGGTGGGGATGCCGATGGGGATGCCACCGTCGGCGCCTCCCGCAAGCATGCCCATCTTCCAGCCTGGCACCTTTCCCCCGCCACCCCCCTCTGGATTTACACCTGGGATGATGCCACCACCTGGAGGGATGGTTCCGCCACCGCCACCTGTACCGCAGTACTAGTGCGCACGTTTGTTAGATTAGTGTACGAGCAACGATGTTCTCACACGCGTGCTGTGGAACCCAGAACGGTCGTGTCAGTGTTAGTCCTGTACGATCATGAGTCTCCAACCGCTCGTGTCGCTGTACCAGTCCGCGTTGGTCCCGTTGGCCCCGTTCTCCTGGTTCGGTCTCCAGATCAGCTCGTTGGACTTGTTTGCTGCGTTTCGCCTCTGCTATTTGCTTCGGCACCTCAGAGAAAGTTTGAGGGATGACCATGCCAGGCGACGGGCGACGGACAGCAGGCTTGCTGCACCCGAGGACCGTTCTTTTGCCAGAGATGCGCTCACTGTGCTCACCGTCGTCTACGGCGGCGAGGCCATTGCATGTCAGTACGCCCTTTATTGTCTCGGCGCCGTGAATGACAACCACCAGCGCCGTTCCTCGGTGTCCCCGCCTCGTTCATGATCTCGGGCGTCGGTCCTTTGCTGTACATCGCCGTCCAAGCCCTCGTCGACAAGCTGCCCTTTCTCCCAGACATCACCCTCACCTCGGAACTCCCGCTGTCCTTTTTAGACGCACACGCCCGCGCGATGCTCGTATGTACGCTCGTCCCGCCCGTCGTCCTCCGCAGCCCCTCGCCCGCCATATCCAACTCCCCCTGGGCCCTCCTCCTCTCCTCATTCGTGCGTCTCTCCCCGCATCTTGCTCTCGGTTTCTGATGTCCGATGCCACGTCAGCTCATCGCCAACGGCGGGTTCTTCCTCACCAACCTCGTCTCGCTGCACCACCCCACCCCACTCACACTCACCACCCCCAGCGAACTCTTGCCTTTTGGCTGGACGGCGACGGATCTGTGGAGTGCACCGTTGGTGACGGGGGTGTATGCCACGCTGACGCATGCGCAGCCGTTTTGGGCCGAGTTGCATGGGGTGATTGCGGGAGGTGGGGCGATTGCCCCGCTGGATCCGGAGACGGCGCGTTCGGCGTGTGCATTGGTCCTTGCGGTCTTGTTCGCCTCGCGGACGGCCAACACGTTTGGGTTGGCTGTTGGCAAGCGAGGTGAGTATCCTTTTCTCGTTTTGTGGAACGGTGCTGATGTGTATGGGCCGCAACAGAAAAGATCAAGGTCAACTGATGCAACTCTTACCCAACCACAAGTACTTATCACACTCGGACCTGATACCAATGACCATGTAAATGATTCTATTAGAAAGTATACACAAGAAATGCGAGGGGCGGAGCAATGTGAATGCGGTGTCGCGTGTCGAGCTTGTGCCCCGGTTGGCGGCGTGTCAGAAGCATTAACCTTGGCATGAAAGGGATGGGAACATCGTGAAAGACGTCTAGAGCAATGGATGTCAGCATAGAAAGTTACACAAGGCACAAACCTGAGGATAAATCCAAAAAGACCTCTTCCTTGGATTCGGATTCGTACTCGGACACGTCTCCATACAGAGTGTCCATACCCAAGTCGTAACCGGAATCTGGGACATTCTCAGAGTTGATTATTCCATCGGTCATCTCGGCCAAGTAAGCTTCGTCTGCTAGTCCAACGACCTGTTCGTCCCACTTGCAGTAACGGAATCGAACATAGGGGAGATGAGGTCGGCCTTGGTAGCAATGAGGAACAGATTCGGACACGGAGCGTTGAGCCGCGGGGTCGGTGTCGGCCCAGCAGGCCTCGGGAAGAGACTCGCTCTCCATCACTTGCAACACAAAGGCACCTAGATATTGGCAATCAACCTTGAAATCGCTACGCTGTACAAACACATTGACGGCAAATTTGGACGCCACGACGTGTTCAGGCCAATAGATCGCTTCGCCAAAGCGACAAAAGTTGACATCGACCACAGCAGTGGCGTCAAGAGGCCGAAAATGGCTGTCGACACCACGATAGCAAATGGCTGACCAGATCGAGTCGGGGTTGGGCAAGATGCACGCAAAACCGTCGGCACGTCGGGCCAAGGAATAGGAACCGGTGATATCAGCCAAACGGAGGATGAGAACAGGAATCGGCCACGGAAAGACCAGAAACCATGTTGGGTAGAGGGATCGTTGCAACGTTTCGATACAGCTGATGGGATAGCTGTATTGCATGGATGCGTCGGGCTGTCCAAGCGGCCTCGAATCACGCTTGGCATAGTACATCAGTGATGCGCGGTCGTTTTCGTCCAACCCGGTCTGCGGCGTGTGTCCACATGTCAGCGAGAACAGCTTCAGCGGTCTGTTGCACGCGTACGCGTCGACGGGCTGATTGACAAGGCCGCACTTGTCCAATGTGGCACGCTGCATCATGATCAATATTGGGCTTGGAGACGCGTACATGTTGGGCGCGTAGATGAGCTGGTCTGATACGTGTCCATCATCGGTGAGCGTATTAGCAAACGCGTTTTTGAAATCTGAGAAGCGGTCGAGCTCCGAGGGAAGCCAGTAGGCATCTGGGTTGGGGAGAGGACGGTCGGGTCGCTCGATTGGGCCGGGGGTGTAGGCACGTCGGGGTGTTGGGCTGCCGACAAAGTAGGGATGCATGTCGAAGAAGGGATGGCATCGGAGGGGCAGGTTTTATAGGGTGTGGTGGTGGTATGTGTCAAAGTGGACAATGGAAAGCACAGACCGGTGGACCAGTGGCTGTCATGGCCCAGCCGGGGATGCGAGCTGGTTGGATACAGCGAGGTCACTCACGAGTGCGCTGGTTCAAGACAGTCCCCTCCAGAAAATTTGGTGTCCACAGTTTCTCGCGCTGTAAAGCGTGAATAAGCTTGGAATAATTGATCCGTGATTGGCCAGGGAAGCAATTCCGCAACCCTCTGGATCTGCCGAATTAGTCACAGGAGACCAGGACTGCTCATCAGCCGCGCTGTGGGTCGCGCCGCTCGCACACCTTTTTTGCTTTTTCGCGACACCGTACTATTAGCAGCGAACGACAGTACCCGTACACACAACTAGACAATAGACATGGCTACAGTGGCCTTGCTAGCTACCCCATCTAGCAGCACGAACCAGCCTTGGCAGGTGCAGACGAATCAATCGCAACTGGGATCGTGTCACTGGTCGGTGCCTTGATCGCGTCTGCCGATTGCTCAAGTGACTTGCTCGACATGATCCGGTAGACATCTGCCAACGGTCAACATCTGCATAACGACACCACAATGGCACACTGACCGGCGAGGATACTTTGGAAAGCCGACTCCACATTCGAGGCGTCCAGCGCCGAAGTCTCGATAAACGACAGCTCATTTTCGCCTGCAACGCATCAGTACACACATCTTTAGCACATCAGGCTCGACTGACTGGCAAAGCTCTTTGCCTCTTCCGTAGGGACCGCTCTGAGGTGTTTCAGGTCGCTCTTGTTCCCAACAAGCATAATCGCAATGTTCGAGTCTGCATGGTCCCGCAACTCCTTCAACCACCGCGTCACATTGACATACGTGGCGTGTTTCGAGATATCATACACCAACAGCGCACCAACCGCACCACGATAGTATCTGTCGAGATCCGGTTGAACACGGGACGGGTCAAGGGCAAGCAAGTGGGGCGGGATGGACTGACGCAGACGTGATCGCCCTGTACCGTTCTTGTCCTGCAGTATCCCAGATCTGTGCCTTGACAGTCTTGCCGTCGACCGTAATAGAGCGGGTCGCAAACTCGACGCCGATCGTCGATTTCGAGTCCAAGTTGAACTCATTCCGGGTGAAACGCGAGAGCACTGTGGAGATACACTCAGCGACACGTGCATGTGAATGGGGCACGCATACAATTTCTGTCAAAGCGGCGGTTAGAGGAGGCGTGTTAGCAACGTTTTTGTGCCACGACGTACGATTTGCCCACGCCAGAGTCACCAATCAGGACGACCTAGCCGCTGTGTGAGATGGTGGGGGCGCAAGTGATTCGGACTAACCTTGAAAAGAAAGTCATAGTTGCTTCCTTCTGCCATGGCGAGTGACTTAATACGAGTGGTATATAACGCGGCTTTGTAGCGAGGTGAAGGTTGTGTCGGGAAATGCGGAGGTTGAAAAAAATAGGTACCGCCACTTTGCAACGTCGTGACAAGACAGACTGCGTAGAGGGACAGCCGTTTTTTTGCCGCCGATTGTCACTTCTGCCACGTTTAAATACGCTGGTGATGATTGCAATACTAGGGACAATCTCCACCTCGAGAATGCGGTGACTTATCAAACTCATCTACTCGGGCTGAGAAAGAAACGCCAACCCCGACTGCAAGGGAACGATACAATGCAACATTCGAGCCAAAGAAAGTGTTTACTAGCGATGCTAGTAACGTGGGCAAATTTCTGCTTCTGTGACAAACGCGCATGAAACCCTGACTTCGCCGTCCGCCTTTACCGCCCTTGCTTGACTGCTACCGGTGGAGTTCGCTCGGAACGTTGTGTTCTCCTGCCAAAGGTGGTGTTCAGCACGTTTAACCTTCCTCCGTACACATGCTACTGCAAGCATGATCGTAGCTTCTTCCTGGGTGTGGATTGGTGGTTCCCCATTCGCACATCAATTGAGGTTCAAAATATCTCTCTCCAGGTGGCACTCGTCCGACCCAAAGTCATTGTCATTTCGCTCGAAATTGCGTGTTCAAGCCGTTACTGTACTGAGTCAATGTCCGAGCCGTCTCTCTAACAGGATAGCCAGGACCCTGAGGCGACGATTAGGCGACGGTACCAGCCGTACTATGTACCTGCCCCAGCCGGAGCATAAAACTGCGTGATATTTACCGCTCAGCGTGTCTACTAGCAGTCACTCGCTAGTACTATGTCAGAACTTGAGGAAAGCAAGTATGACTTTCTTTTCAAGGTGCGTCCCACCCCATCCATGTCCACCATCCCACATAACCACCCATATTATTAGGTTGTTCTAGTTGGTGACCGTTTTGTGGGTAAATCGTACGTCGTTCAAGTTGTGCGGAACATCATTGATATACATTTCCTGATCGCCGCTTTGACAGAAATTGTACGCTCGCCCTTCAAAGTTTATTCTCGTGCATGGTGACTCAAGGTTGATGCTGACCCTCAGTGCTCTCTCGGTTTGCCAGGAATGAATTCAGCCCGGACTCGCATTCGACGCTTGGTGCCGAGTTCCAGTCCCGCAACCTCATCGTTGACGGCAAGATTGCTAGGGTCCAGGTCTGGGATACCGCAGGAGAAGGACGGTACCGGGCAATCGCTTCAGCGTCAGTTCACCTACCGTGTCGAGGCATACCAAGCTTAACCCCAGTTCTAACAGCTACTATTGTGGCGCAGTCGGTGCTCTGTTGGTGTTTGATATCTCGAAACGGGACACATACGTCAATGTGAAGAAATGGTTGAAAGAGATACGGGACCACGTCGACTCGAACATCACGATCATGCTCGTTGGGAACATGGGCGATCTCACGCACCTCAGGGCGGTTCCTACGGAGGAGGCAAAGAGCTTTGCAGGTCAGTCAGGCATGACACAGTAGATTGTTTATAAGCTGATGTCATGTTCAGACAAAAATGGGATGTCGTTCATCGAGACTTCGGCATTGGACGCCTCAAACGTAGAGTTGGCTTTCCAAAGCCTTGCTGGTTGGTGTCTCACCGGCGTCACTGGACTAGTACTCACACTACTACAAAAGCCACATTATGCACCACTTTTGCCAAGCCACGCGCCATAGCGGAGCAAATCGACTTTCTTTTCAAGGTCGGTCCCACCTCAACCATGTCTACCTCTCACATAACCATGCTCACTAGGTTGTTCTGATCGGCGACCGCGGTGTGGGCAAATCGTATGTGGTTTCACAAAAACATTTTGATGCGCGCTCTCTGACCCTCCCTTGACAGAAATTGTACATATATTCTTGGGGTTTATTCTCGTGTGCGTTTGCAGGCCATCGCTAACGTACTCTACAGTGGTCTCGCGGTTCATCAAGGGCGAGTTCAACCAGGACTCCAAACCGTCGACTAGTGTCGAGTTCACATCTCGCGTCATCACAGTCGACGACAAAATTGTCAAAGCCCAGATCTGGGACAGTGCAGGACAAGAGCGGTACCAGGACCAGGCAATCATGTCTGCGTCAGTGCACCTCCCGCATGTCCTTGGCCCGCACCGAGCTCATTGGGCCTTGTCAGATACTATCGTGGTGCGGTCGGCGCGCTGTTGGTGTACGATATCTCGGATCGTTCCACATACCTCAATGCGAAGAAATGGTTAAAGGAACTGGGGGATAATGCGGACGCAAACATTGTAGTCATGCTCGTTGGAAACAAGAGCGATCTCAAGGATCTCAGAGCGGTCCCCACAGAAGAAGCAAAGAGCTTTGCAAGTCAGTCAGCTGAGCACGAAATGCTATGGATCGTTTGATCTGATGTCGTGTTTCAGGCGAAAACGACATGTTGTTCATTGAGACTTCGGCACTGGATGCGTCTAACGTGCAGTCAGCTTTCCAAGATTTTCTCTCGGGTCCGTTTCTCACTGGTGTTGTTGGCCGGGAGTTGACAGCGTTGGCGTGTAGGGGTCTACCGGGCCATGTCGGCCAACTCGAAGTCGTCTGAGCAATTGGAAGATGCGATCAAGGCATTGGTCAGTGACCCAACTCCGGTTGCTATCAATTCGTCTAGGCCCATCAACGCTGTAATTCGGTTCACAGCAAGATGGTTATTGCGCCGCCATCTGCGAAAATTGGTCCGGAAGCAACAGGAGCGAGCAAAACGAGCTTGACATGGACAGACCAACCGTGTCTATGTAGTGTAGATACATTGGTCGTTCATCCTGTTGAACTGTGAATGGGGACTGTACCCTGGCATCCAATCGATTTCTCCTCAGCAAACCAGATTTAGAGCGCGGGCGGATATCATGGTCAAAATCCAACCACCCGCAGTCGTATGGTTCACCAATCCCCCCCCCACATTTATCTAAGTACATCGGCAATGACAGGGACCTGTTATAACAGCTGTGATCGGCGTGCGATCCTCACCATTCAAGCCAAGCTTCAAGTCGTGGATCCGACATGCGGTATATATATACATACCACGTGATTCAGAGGCAAGGGAGCTCGGATGCGGTTGGGGTGTTCTGCGTTTAGAGCTGTTTTGATGTCCACGTCACCCAATCCTACTACGTGCTCGACACTGTCGGGGACGCCAATAGCTTGATGAAAGGAGTGATCGTGTGGTAGACAAGAGTTGAAGGATCCTGAGACCATCACGCCGGTGGGCCGGGAGTTGATGACTGGGCTCAAGTGTCCACAGAGGATAACCGCGAGGCGATACAAGATGTCCCGCATAAATATCCTGTGTGGATCAAGGCATACTACCTCGGGAATTGGATCAGAGCCTGAGATGCAGCTGTGCCAGTAAATTTGGGGTACTGTACTTATAGTAATGCAAACGAATTTGCATTTTAGATTGAGCAAAATTATTATTGTAAAAGCTACCTACGTCTTCAACTCATCATGGAATCTCCTTCCTTTCAAATACTAGTAGTAAACAGCATCAAGTAAGGTTTCAGCCAACGCGGTTGGCACTTCCGAGTTAGAGTACACTCTGAAATTTCTAGCCGCAGTGGGTCTAGTGATATTATGCATGGACTCGGATGTGTAGGTGGTATTCCCAAGTAAGATGAGGACGCGTCGCGACTCGGACACAGCATCATGTCCACGAACCACCACAGTGGACATCCAAGATTCTATTGTTCGCCCATCAAGGACAACCAGTGCACACGTCCGCATCGTGGTATAAGAGGCGGGTAATCCATCTTGACAGTAAGTGATTTCTTTCACCCCCTTGCGAACACTCATTATTTCACTCTGTCTCCCCGCTTCGCGCAATGGCTACTACGACAACGTTAACAACACTTGATGTTGCCACCAGCTCTGTATCAGGCGCGGAAAATTCCGCTAGAATCCTGAAGATTGTACGCTGCATACTTCATTGTCCTCGTATTTCAATCCATCTCACATTGTTATCCATCTAGCGCAACATGATTGGCATCAAGCATAACACAGATAGCAAGGTTGCGTTGCCCATCCGCACCATAAGCAACCCCTCCCCTGTGAAAAAGTCGGCCACAAATCGACACCCTAGTCAGCCACATACTCGCACGCCGGTGGACAAGGCGATTGCAGAGGAGCTCGCAAAGGCGCGGTATCTGATGCACGACCTCGCCGACCACATCTTTGGTCATATCGTATCAACCGAGTTGGCAACAAAAATCCTACGCAAGTTCATCGATGACAAGGTCGTCCTAGTTTTCGAAAGGGCCACTGGCAGTGGCAACCTTGACGTCCTACTGCACCCAAATTCCGACGATGTTCAATACGCAATCCAACAAGCCTTTGAAGACGCGGATGAGCACGACTGCATTCTTCCGAATGTCAAAAACGGTGGCGGGGACCCACTTTCGTCGTCTGCGGATACGAAAGGAAAGGGGAAGCAGAAAAAACAGACAAAGACATACTTATTCAAATGGACAAAGTTCCCCACGGAACCTCTCAAAGAGAACGATCTCGTTTCGTTCATGAATGATATCACTGATCGTGCTTTTGCTATCGCAAAGGGTGATCTCACCGCACAGAAGTTGCGTCACCGGTTTGCCGCTCCGGATGATAGGCATCATGCCATGCCGCTGTCGTATGAACCGGACGGAGAGGATATGAGGCCCGACTTCCTTTTGTTACCTGTCGAAGCGTTCGGAGACGGCTTCAAGACAGTCGATCCAAAGTATATCAACTTCACTGCTACGCGCCTCGTCGGCGAGTCGAAGAACAAGGACATCATCGAGGGAGTCGAGCAAATGCAACGCTACGCACGGGGTTTGAAACGCGCGCAACCCTGGGTGCACTATGTGCTTGGGATGGCCGTCACCAAGGATAAGGCGGTACTCTTGCGTGGAGAGGGTAGCGGAACTGAACGTGTCGAAGCCATACTCACAGAGGGCAGAGGTTGCATCGAGTTCATAAGGATCTTGCTTGGCCTTGCGCTAGCGGACCAAGAGGAACTCGGCCAAAATCCACACGTAAAGCTGGAAGGGAAACAACAACTCTGTGTGGCGAGAAATGTGTCTCACAACACCGGTGGATCGAAAGCAGCAACATCGCAGTCGAAGAAGAAACATCGGGGGCGTTCCACGCAGGATCTTCGACGAACAGCGCTCTCCCGAGCCAAGACTTCCACTCGCCGACCCCAAAGTGCTTCAGCCGCCGTCCACCATCAACAGATTCTGTCGTCAAAAAGGTCCTATTCTGAGATAGACGATGGCGTTGAAGAAACGCACAAGAAGAAACGCAAAATAGGCAAAGACGAGGTGGAGGTGGAACGGTTCATCTTCTACCCGATCTGCGTGTACGGTCACCAATGCATCGGGGTCTTGTTTACGGCTAGCTCGATTCGTGGACGGGGGACGACAGTGTTCTGTGTTGTGGATATCGATGACGATGAGACGTTATTGGCGCTGAAGATATCATGGCAGGATGTTGGACGTGTGGCGGAACAAGAAGCAGTTATGCAAAAACTGCGTAGCTGCGAACCTCACTCTAACGTGATTGTCCCAAAGTATGCTCCCCCGTCTTATCTCAGAAGTGTGTGTACTGACCCTTATTCAGAATGCTCAAGCCAGAGAGGAATGGCAAGCCTTACACCACACTTGGTGTGATTCGTGGCTTCCTTGATGACCAGATCGAGCAACTGTTCATCGAGAACCGTGTGCTGACGGTTTCGACATCCGAGCTGAAGCGTCCAGTAAAATATTTCTGGGGTATACATGATTTTGTACGAGGATTACGTGGTGCATTGTCGGGTGTGTTTCTTTGTATTCTCGGATTCGTGTGGTATTAATTCGATAACATCACAGGGCACAAATATCTTACTGACATCGGTATTCTGCACCGCGACATAAGCGAAAACAACATCGTGCTCGGGCGCCGTCCAGGGGAGGAGCGAGGATATCTAATCGACCTCGACATGGCCACCTTGCAGGAACGTGAAGAGCCTACACCGGACTTAGGGATGAAGCTTAAGCCTCCGGTCCGGCGCCGTCGGTATGCCTTACAAAACCCCAACACGCCTCTACCTGATGACGAGAGACCTATGAAAGGCTTGAGAACTGTATGCACGCTTTTCCCGTTCGTCAGTCATGTGATCGATTGATGAGTGTAATAGGGAACGTTTCCTTACATGTCCTACAACGTCCTTGGGGGCGGCAGGCACACACATTTCGATGACGTAGAGTCCTTCCTCTACGTCCTCTTCTTGTTCTTTTTCTCCTATGCAGGTCCACTGTCTGACACCGAATTGCTCGACGCTGACGAAAATGGATTCAATGAATCGATCGGGTCGGGACGACTCCCGCATATGATAAATTGGCCTCCACAGTATGCCGACTGGGCAGACGGCAACCCACAGACTATAGCCGGTCTGAAGCACTTCATCCTCACGGATTACAAGGTCATAACGAACGTCATTCAAGGGAAAGAATTCGAGGAATGCCTGAAGAATTGGCCAGGCGAATTGCATGACCCGATCAGTGATCTGATCGAGTCTTCGTTCACAATATTCGTTCCTAGCGGACTACGTACGGCTATCAGAGGATCACGCTCGGAAGTCTCGCACGATGAATTTATTGAAACGCTAGATGAGTGGTTAAATGACTACGCCGATCTGGAAGACAAGTATTCAAATTCGCCTTTCAAACAAGGTATGCTGCTTCAAGTTGTGCTTTGTGGAAAACGGTTCATTCATTACATTTGTCTTTGCCAGCATGTAGCACGGAATCACCATAGGTTCCTGGATAATCGTTGGAGGGCTATTTGACTGCGTTTATGTCCTTTTAGAATGTTGGTGCTGCGCACAGATGTCCGACTGTATACCTTTCTGTTGCCGGTGTAATCCTACCCGTTTTCTTTGAGGAGATAGTAATGCTGGCAATATACTTTGGTATTCAGAATAAAGAGGTTGGTTTGGAAGCTCATCGCGCTCATCGCGCCCATCGATCCATCAAGTCGATTTCTCTCCAGCGGACCAGATTTAGGCGCGGATGTCACGATCAAAATCCAACCAGCCGCGATCGGCGTGCGACCTGTTGTCATGGATCCGACATGCAGCATACATACTACGCGTGATTCAGGGGCAAGGATGATCGATGGGTTCATTCTCCTGGGTACCTGATGCCGGTGTCTGGTACTATATCGACCAGGCTGCTGGAACGGAGATATTATAGCGAACACAGTGTTGGGTAGTAACTCAGTGCTTTTCAGTAGCAAGTATCGGAAATATCATCTTCTGACATCACTATATCAGGTCCACCGTCCTCCATCCGCTTGCTCCAAAATTTTCCCGCCAGATATACCGCTTCGCCGCAACTGAATTTGCATCTTTCCTGCAGACTCCTGGCCAAGTCATCCACCGTCAAAGTCTCGAGCCGTCCTGCAAGGTGCCGCTTGAGATGTCCGATCTTTGCTACCCGTTTTAACAGCATACTTGCCGAATGAACCAACCACGATGCGCGTTCGGGCTTCCACGTGGCCCCAGACATGTGGTCCAAGAGCATGTTACGAATTGCAATCTGCGATTTGTCGTACTGGCTGTTGTAAGCGCCATTCAGTCCCCGAGTCGCAGTAACACAAATGTGCGAGGCACAAGAGAGATTGGCCTTCTCGAATAACGGAGAGTGCCTGGCCCACCACCCCTCCATCGGGTCTTCATTCTCCATCCCAGTGATGACGAATGCTACAGGCGCTTGATTCTGGCATAGGATGTTACGAAACAGATGATAGTTGTTCTGCGTGGCAGCGGTGATTCTTCCTCCTTCATCTGGTTGAACCGTGAGTAGGAACTGTATCCTGGATCCATCAAGTTGATTCCTCCGGAGAACCAGATCTAGAACGCGTGGATGACATGATCAAAAGCCGACCAGACTGCGTGGAGGAATGCAGTTGTATGGTTCACTATTTTCCCCCTATGTCTAAATACACCGGTGAGGGCTATGCACCGATCCTTAAGGTCTCATTCAAGCTTCAAGTTGTGAATCTGACAACATACCACGTGATTCAGAGGCAAGGAAGCAGACGCTGCTCGCAGTGACGACCACCGTCATTCCCGGGTGGTCAATTGACCGAGGAATCTACCCCCTCGCACGGCAGTGCTACTACCAGGGTAATCGATGAGTCTGTTGAATACCGTGGAGTACTCTACAAAAGGGTTGTGGCTCAAACCGTATTAGTTCGTCTTCACCCCTGTAGAGCTATGGTAGTCACTAAGGAAAAGAGACTACTACTCTAATGGTACGATAAATGTAGATTATGTAATCTACCAAATATGGAAACGAATTCCAACAGAGTCTACATTCCCCGAGTACCTGTCGCCACCTGATGCCAGTGTCTAATAATATATCGACCTGGCCAAGCTGCCAGGACAGAGGTGTTATAATGAGCACAGTATTAACAGTGACTCGGTGCTTTTTAGCAAATGTCGTCCTCCGATTTCACTAGTATTATTAATAATTGTTCTTCAAACGCTTGTTTCAGATTTTACGAGCCAGCTCATTCACTTCCTCATGTTTCGTATATTGACAAGGCTATTAGCACCGGTACAGAGATACGAGCATAGTTTCCGTAGCTATTCAGTGTCCTTTAACAGACATCGGAACCGTAACCACCGTCCTCCAAACTCGCTAGGTCAGATCCACCATAACCTGAGTCTACAAAGCTTGCCTCATAGATCGAATTGGTCACCAGTCTGGGTCCACCGTCCTCCATCCGGTTCTCCTGGATTTTACAGGCACTGGAACCATAACCACCATCCTCCAAACTTGCTGGGTCAGATCCACCGTAGCCTGAGTCTCGACAGCTTGCCTCATAGGCCGGACTGGTCACCAGTCTGGGTCCACCGTCCTCCATCCGGCTCTCCTGGATTTTACGAGCCAGCTCTTCCGCTTCCTCTCTGTTGAAGTTGCATCCCTCCCCCAGATCCCGCGCAAGATCATTCTCCGTCAAAGTTTCGAGCCGTCCTGCAAAGTGCCGCTTGCGATGCCTGGTCTTTGCTACCCATCCTAACAGCATGCGTGCCAAATGAACAAACCACGATGTGCGTTCGGGCTTCCACGAGGCCCCAGACATGTGGTCCAAGAGCATGTTACGAATTGCAATCTGCGATTTTTCGTACTGGCTGTTGTAAACGCCAAACAGTCCTCGAGTCGCAGTGACGCAAACATGCGAGGTGCAAGAGAGATTGGACTTCTCGAACAACGCAGAGTTCCTAGTCCACCACTCCTCCATCGGACGCTCGTTCTCCATCCCAGTGATAACGAACGCCACAGGTACTTGATTCTGGCATAGAATGTCACGAAACAGACGATAGTTGTTTTGCGTGACAGCGGTGATTCTTCCTCCACGGATGCAGAAGATGAGTAGGCGGATACCACCCGTGCGTGAGAGCTGGGTAATCAGTAAGTTTGCTTTCTCGATCGCAGCCAAGTAGTTATTCTTGCTTAAGCTGGGCTCATTCAGTCCGACTGTATCGAACAGACGGACATGGTGGCCGAGTCCTTGGTCGTCATTGAGAACGATATCATACGAGGTGGCTTCTAATGTGCAACCGCTCCAACTGGACGATACATCTGCGAGTGACTCCCCAGCAATGAGGTTGATGACAGAGCTCTTTCCCACTCCCGTCTCGCCAACGATAAGCACATTCGGAGTGCTGGTTCGTTGCGATTGATAAGAGGGAAGATCGTCTGAGATAAGATTAGGGTGGTCGCGCGCCTTAGTCATACTTCGTTCGAGAAGCACGTTTCGATGCGATGAATGGGGGATCTGTGAAAGTTTTGGCCTTGAAGATGTCATTTCAGTCCACATGGGACTACCCCGACTAATGTATCCGTCACGGGTGGCCTGCGTAAAAGCAACATCTCCCTTGATTGAAATCAGCTGCTGATATCAGCGGGGATGGTAATTCTGATACGAACACGGTCTGCAGATGAAATTGCATGAGCACTAGTTGTGGCAGAGCTTCGAGTGTCGGGCTCCAGTCCCTCCACGGTCACGTCCATTGGTTTGTTGTCACTGAGCGTGGTTGAATCACTGTTCTTGCTGAAGCAAACCCAGTCAAATAGCCCTTCGGGTACAAAAGATCACCCGCTGACCTCCTTCTCAAATATACAGCCCCTATAGAACGTGTGTATCAGTTGCGATATGGTGCGGCGAAGATACAAACACAGGCCTGCTTCTGAGACTACATGATAATTTTGAGACATAAGGGTCTTGAGAAGACCCTCTTGTACAAAGTCCTCTGGACGGAGCAGGTTCTGGGAGCTCCGGTGAAGACACCTGTCATATGAAATTCAAAACTAACCTGTTCAAGTAAGGTGATCCACTCGTCGTCATGAGTAATCGCCATGTTCGAAGAGGGTTCCTAAATAAAGACAATGAGCAAGGTATTCCATCCATCACATCAACAGACTTTATCAAGCAGATATTGATTGATAGCGTCGGACGGATGGAAGGCCTGACAGTTTACGGGGATCGATCACTCAGCCTCTCAAAGACCTAAATCGATATTTACCTGCGAAACCTCTGGCATACGTTGAATCACAACATCCTTGCCAACCGCAAGCGCTCTGTTATTTTGGATTTCATTTCGAGCCGCTTCGAGCGCTGGATGGGTGGCTATTTCATCCCGCGCGCCACTGCTGGAAGACTTGGTAGTCTTGCCAATGGATAGGCCACCAAACATGTATGCTAACCGAGAGTCGCCGGGGGCTGCGCCATATGACTGTACAGGATTTGGTCGCGCGGAAGGCACATCTGCCTTGACACTGATCCATCTCGACCCGAACATCCCAGTGCGGTGTGCGATTTTGAACCCACGGATGAACACCGCCTGATTCGGAAGCCCATAGTTGTCGATAGGCCCAACACGCCACTCTAGCGCACGTGTCGTGTCCCATGCACATGAGGTCGCGACACTATTCCCCCCACCTCGAGAGAGCCTACATTGTGCTGGATACTCTCCGCTACCCGAGGCCTTCTCGAATGCTGCTAGGGACCAAGAACGCGTTTTGTAAAGTCCTGTGATCAGATACAGGGAATTATTGCTGATGATCTGACCGACTTTCTCTTCGGCGAAACGGTACCAATCGGCTCCATGCTGTGTGGCCGCATCCACGAAGCGATGATAATTCCTGAGATCATGGCGCTCAGCACCTTCCGGTAAGATCAGGAGCGCGCCTTCTTTGGAAGACAGGTTGAACTCGTACTCGAGTCCAGATGTCCGGGTCCTAGAGAATGGGGCGTTGTGATGAGACCATGTCGTCATTATAGGACACACACCTTAAGGATGTACTAGAAGAAAATGTCTCTCCGGGTCGCTCAACGCCAGCTCTCACTGTTTTCACAGAGGAATTCGCAATGATGCGACCGGGGTGTTCTGCGTTAAGAACTGTTCTGATGTCCATATCACTCAATCCTATGTGCTCGAAATTGTCGGGGACGCCAGTAGCTTGATGAAAGGGGTGATCATGTGGTAGACAAAGGTTGAAGAAGACATCGAAACATCCATCCTCTGGGATGACGACGCCAACGTCCCCGATCCTGAGACCATCGCGCCGATAAGCCAGGAGTTGATGACTGGGTTCGGGTGTCCACAGAGGATAACCGCGAGGTGATACAAGATGTCTTGCATAAATGTCCTGTGGGGATCTAGGCATACCTCAGTAATTGAATCAGAACCTGCGATGCGGCTGTGCCAGTAAATTTGGAGCCCTTGGAACGTACTTTGACCGTGTCTGATGGACTGCCAAAACCAAAACTACTACCCGTGTTCCACATCGCACACGACGACGACCAGCATGTGCCATTCCCCCGCTCGATATCCCCGCCGCTGGTCCCCGCTCACCCCCGCTTTCTAGAGGCGCGCCGGCGCCCATTTTGCTGTCAAACGGAAAGCCACTCAAGCCATCCCTTCCTCCGCTCCCATCGTGATTACACCCCCTCAGTCTCAGCACCTACACTTCCACGCATACTCGGCGCCATCCACCCCTGCCAGCACACCCAAAATAGTCCACTTTCCCGAAAATACTACGGCCTTGCAACGATCTGCGTTTTCAATCGCAAGGCGCATCGGCCAACGTTAACGGCGACAAGACAGAAACTGAGGGCGAGGACACTCCGCCATGCGGATTCCCCTTTCCTGTCGTTTCTCCGACGTTTAATTATGAAATAGATCCCACAAAATCAGAGTCCCTCGTCCCCTCCAGGCTCACTCCCGGCGCTAATATGCTCCTCGAGTCCTTCAACCTCTCCTCCCATCTTCTGGCACTGCCGCGAAACCTCTCCTCACCGGATATGTCCTCGTCCGTAACCTCGCTTTCGAAAAGGATGCCGCCGTTTGCTTTACCCTCGACACTGGCAAAACGTCAGCGAGGTCGGTGCTCGCTACGTCGACTTCCTCTCCTCTCCACCCTCCCGCATATCTCTCTCATCGCCCCAGTCCCCCTCCACCTCCCAGAGGGCAAGAGGATGGAATCGCTTCACCTTTACTATCCGTCTCGAGGACTATGCGCACTCGCTGAGCACGTGCACCATGTGGCTCGTGTCCCGCTACCGTGTCACCTCGACATATCCCGAGTCTGGCGCTGCTGAGCACGGCCCAGGTAGTGGATGATGGGATAATAACGGGGGCTGCAATTACATGGATTCAGACCCACCACGACTACCATCTCACCCCGCAATAGACCTCACCGTGAAACCGTGTCTGGTATGGTTTATTCATCTTGACTACAACGCAATGCTTATTTTACACACTCAGCCCCGATCACTTCTCTCCGCTCTCTACCTCAACCCCCATTGCCCTGCAAGCAAACGTGTTGGCACACATGTCTCCTATATTCACTTCCAAGGATGTCTACGGATCCGAGAAGCATTCCGTGTCATTGCGGGTTGGAGAACTCAATCTCTGCGATTATATCCCTCCAACAGCACATCCCACGCTGCTGTTTCATTCGCGTCACCAGCATTGCCACCACTTTCCACGTCGCAGCTGCCGTCATCTGTCGATGACTCTGCATCACCCGCGTCCTCGACCCTCTCTACCCCCTCTGTTTCACCTACGATGGCACCCCGCGTGATCATTGGGCAGCCTGCCCCTCAGGCTGACCATGCCAGCGAAGACGACGACGACAGGACCAAGCTCTCTAATGCCGGACACATTGCCAACTGGGATTGGTCCGCACCTGGCAAGCTGGGGTCACGTCCCGGAATGTCCGCGCGCCGCTGATCTCTTGCCTCGCTCGGAAGGCACGTTTTGGTCCAGGTTGATCGCGCTTGCAGCTTCAGGCTCTCCTTGATTGTTTATCACGTTCTATCCTAGTTGTCTTTTTGTATCCTGGATCCCCTTTCTCGGCTCTCTCTTTGTCTGTACTACATTGCATCCACAGACTGGTCACGACCATGAGATTCATATGCGTTTTTCTTGGAATTGTGGTTTAGAACACACGCGGTGAATGACATGCCATGCCTGGGTGTAGAGTTCCACACCTATCTTTGTGCAAGCTTCCAGGTAGAATGGGTTGACTATACGCGGGAGACTGCCAGGAGCGGTTTGAATGTGCCCCGACATCGGTGTGCGGGCCGGTTTGTCTCGACTCCCGACACAGTACTGGCATTTGCTCTAACCTTTCACGTTGTTGTTTTCAGGCCGGTCCGTTCGTCCGTTTCGTTCGTCAAGGGCTGTCCAAGCCAGACAAGTGTTTAAACGACGATACTTCAAGCAAATAGTACCAGCTTAGGTTCGTTTATCCCTCAGCCGGGCTTGCCAGTCACACCGGTGTGTCAGAATCCTCCGGTTGCCCAACGGTTACTAGTGCTCAGATGCGGGTCTGTGCGCGGCTTATGTTAATAGATCCATGCGGGTTTCTCGGAAGCACATGCGGTCCTCAGAAGGGGCTTCGTTCCCGACCGCCGTGGGCCATACGCCATGCGGCGCTCCGCACGTAGATCGACGAGCCGGGTGGCTGCCTGGACACTAGCAAACTGTCATTCAACCGTCTGTCTGGTTTTGCGGATCTGCTAGTGGTTTGCACCGGTTTGTCTTGACACGACAATCAGTGCCTTTGTTATGTGCAGGTCAGTTGGTAACTCTCGGCGAGATCTTTCTTTAGACCTGACCTGGTCGTCGAAAGGTATTGCATCCAGACCCACTCTGATTGCAAGTGCATAGATATGCGACTTGCGCGGCGTAAAGAGCGTTGCTCTCTCGGAAGGAGCTTTTTTCCGATAGCTGGTCAACGACACGCGACGTGGACGGGTAGTTGCCTCAACAAACTGTTTTTCGAATGCGGACTTTACAGATCTGGACCCTCATAGCGTGACTCGGACGTGAGTACCACGCTTTGACTTGCACGAATGCGCTCGTACACTAATGTTCCCAGTCAAGCGTACTCAGAATCATGGATCTTCCTCCTGTGTGATATTTGTTATCCTTGGCAGCACGACGTGCGGCTTTGGGCGAGGCATGTCGTGTGCGCAGATGAATCAAGGTGGATGGTCGAAGAACCGGGTCTGTGCGATTGGTCCCCCAATGTCTGGCCCAGCGCTCCGTGGGGCCAGGTTCACGTTACATTAATGTGCTTGCTGTCATTCGAACGCTGGCCCGGCTTTGCAGATGCCTGTCCGTTTGTTCCCTTGTACCATAAATGGACACTCCGTGCTCGGACGCTGTCAATGTTCATCGCATGACGTGAGCACCGTGTTTTGACCTGCGCATATGAGCTTGTATATTGATATTCCGAGTCAAGAAAACTAGTTTTTAGTGCATTGCGGTCATCATTTCTGACTATGCGACCTGCGGCGCTCCGCGAGTGAACCAGCAGACCGGTTCATCGTGATTGGACTATGGCACATCGTTTCCACAAGCATTGTTTTAAAATGAATAAAATTATAGCTTCAAATGTTTGTCGGGTTTCGCAGGTTAGTCTGTTCGCCTGTTTCCTTTGACGGGGCAGCGTGAATTCAAACTTTGCGCAATACTCCAGGATCGCTGGGCCAAGACCTCATCAAGCAGTCACTCAGCCTGAAATGGCTATCAAACTTCAGAGTGAATGTCGTTCAACAACTGGATTGCCAATTATGAAACTTGGCATACCTCGCTGAGATCCTGAGCGCTCGTGCAGTCTGACTTGTTCTAGGACCTGAGTGTGGAATCATGCTGGTGTTCAACGCTGACGAGTTGCGTGTATACTCTCCGGCTTCACCACTAGCGGTCAGGGGCTATGCCATGGGGTTGAGTTTGCTTTGACGAACTGTTCAAACGTTTATCTGGTTTCCGCAGACAAAGTAAGAATCCTATCGTTCCAATTCTACCCGGTCCGTTTCACGTGGGTCCATCCAGGATGATATTCTCAGCTAGTACGCCGCTTTTCCCGGAATGTTTCCCCTGGAGTGTATGCTAGGCCACAAATACTCTTCCGATACTTCATTCGAGGGGTACAGCGGAGAATCGACAACGTGTTTCCTTCGAATGTCGACGCACCAGCCCGACAAAGCTGTGTGGTCCGGTGCGGCCCGGGCAGTCAGGTGTCCACAACCGCGCTGCAACCGCATGTTGGCTCGTTCGGTTCCCACCTACCACCACCTCTCACCCAGTCAGCGAATACTAACTCTTAACAGCACGAATACATCGCAAAATGCCAGATCCATCCGTGTACGTGGTCACCTGTATAATCCCCAGCAATCTGAACGTAGCTTTAGGACGAAAACGATTACTATCACAGGTGGGCTCGTAGCGCTAAACGTTCAGTTGCGTATGGGTACACACTTTACAGATATCGAGCTTCGCAATCAAGGGCGCCGAAAAGTCGGGCCTGCAAAGCGATACAACATCCAGGTTTCAGTAGGCGAGACAGTACTGGCGACGAAGTTTGCCAAGGAGGAAAAGGGTCTCACTTCCTGGCACGAAAATTTATTCTTGTGAGTTCGTAGTCCTTTGTTTCCTCTACCTCACTTACTCTCGTCAGCAATGCGGAGGATGGTTCCCGCTTCGTCGTCAAGGTTTATGAGAAGCACAAGATAAGAAAGGACAAACAGGTTGCAGATCTGACAGATACCATCGATGGTGTATTGGGAAAATTAAAGAATGGAGGTATGATGTCCGATTTATCTGTGGGGTGCTCAATTGACGCGATCTCTGTGATATCAGTGTTTGAAGAAAATCTCGCAAAGGGCGCCTCTGATAGGTCCGATCACTCGATGACGATCAAGTTCAGATTGGCTACTGAGTCGTGCCAGGATGTTACTGCGGACGAGCTTCGAGCTACCGATGCTGTGACTAGGGCGAACAAAGGAATAAGCGCCCTTCTCTCCCCACCCCCAGTTGTCGACCACGTGACATTGGCAGTCGATACCTCCTCAACCGTCGTTACTAAGGTACAGACATTCGATAATACATGGGGAATTCTGTTGGATAGGATGGCGCTGTTCATCGAGATCGTTGCTGACATCACCAAGGTATGTACTCAGCGTGTTGCCTTTGAATCTGTCCTGTCTTAATTTGAGTGCCACTTAGGTCCACCCATATGCGTCGCTGGCGTGGTCTGTTATATCCGCGGCAAACAGGGCTTGTTGTGTTGCTGCACATTGTGCCATTGCTGAATGCTCGTGATGTCTGACAGGTGCTCGTCAACCAAAAGGATCGCGATGACAAAGTCATTCACTTGGCAGGAACGATGAGCGACGTCTTCAAGTTCGTTGAGGATGCAGAGCCTTTGAAGGCAGTCAATGCGCACATGGATGCCATCACGCTCTTGATCCGACAAGTAGCGGAGTGCGGATACTTCATCACCGAATATACCAAGCAAAAGAGCTTTTGTAGGTCGTCGTTGGCCACTACATAACCTCCACCATTAACATTGCTGTCCATGTCCAGGGATTCGGACCGCGAAATATACTGTCAGTGACATCGATACAAGGATTATGGGCTACGAAAACAAGTTACGAGAACTCAAGATGGCGTTTCTCGAGGGGGTAACCCTGCAGACGGAGCTTACTGTGAATCGCATGATGAATGTTGTGGAGCACATTAGTAGGTCGTATCTTGCATGATTGCGTTTGGATCCTCATCGGTGTTAAACACAGCTGAAACCATCGACCTCAACGACATGCCGTATGCGTTTGGCGCTAGGTATGCGAAGGATAAGGGATGCCTGGCGGGGACACGCAAGACCGTCATCCAGGAGCTCTGTGACATTTTGAATGATGCTGCTGAGGATGCCCCACGAGTCTGCCTGCTCACCGGCGTCGCTGGGTCGGGCAAGTCTGCCTTGGCTCACTCCATCGCTCGACTATATGACGAGCAACAGAGACTGGGATCGTCGTTTTGCTTTTCCTGTACCGACGTCGCGAGGCGGAACCCAGGGAATTTTTTCAGTACGATCGCGCGGGACCTCGCGGATCACGATCCTCAGTACAAGACTGCGCTCTGGAAAGTCGTGAAAGAAAATAGGGCGCTTCGGACTTCAACGTCGCCATTGGAACAAATCGAGCGCCTGATCGTAGAGCCTTGCAAGGACCTCGACACGATTGGACCCCTTGTCGTTGTCATCGACGCCCTTGACGAGAGCGGAAACACAGAGGACCGCGAAAGGCTGTTACAGACCCTGTCGAAACACATTGCCGAGAGAAACCTTCCAACCAACCTACGCCTCCTTGTTACTACTCGCCCAGAGAACGACATCATTGACGCTCTCCTTTGCTGTCCCCAAGTCGTCCGTAAACACTTGGGGGACGTACCGGTAGCCGTAATCGAAGAAGACATTGAGATGTTTGTCCGTGACTCTCTCGATCATTTCACTGAACTCGAATCTTCATGGCCGAACGGAGGCTGGAGTCGTCTCCTTGTGGAACATTCTCAGCATCTTTTCCAGTGGGCGTCCACTGCATGCCACTTTCTCAAACCTCGTAACGCTACTAGACTCGACCGATGCGGCCGGCTTCGGATACTTCTGGGAAGCGGCGAGAGCGGGGGCGAAAGCGTCCATCCGCTCGACAAGCTTTATCGAACCATCCTACAACAAGAGTTCCCACACGAAGCTAGTGTACGTCGTTTTCAGGACGTGATGGCCGTCATGCTTGCTCTCCACGAACCATTGCCATTAGTGTCCCTCTCTGCTCTCCTCGGGGGGGGTTTCAGCGGTCATTGAGCCGTTAGGATCGTTGTTAGATGGTCTCCATGACGAGACCAAACCTATCCGCCCACTTCATACTTCATTCCGCGACTTCTTACTTGATGAGGCTCGTAGTTCGAGCTTTCATGTCAGCGTTTTACCCCGGCACTCCCTCTCTCTTGGACGTTCATTACTTGCATGCATGCGACGAATGCTCCGATTCAACATCTGTGACCTTAAAGACTCCCGGCTACTCAACACCACTATACCCAGCCTGTCCCACCAGGTGAATATGGCCATTCCACCCCACCTGTCATATTCCTGCCGATACTGGATACACCATCTTCAACACACGCCATGCACACTAGAGTTGTTGGACAAGGTTTTCGAGTTTTTCAAAGAGTTCTTTCCCTTCTGGCTTGAATCCATTAGTCTCCTATGCCTCTTCTCCCCACATTCCACTATTCTATCTGCCCTTGAGACCTGTTCAATCCTGAAAACCTGGGCACAAGTAAGACCAAGCAAGGAGACAAGTATTCATTACTGATGATGAATCTAGGACCATGAAGTTGCCATCCTAGCATCAGAGGCATTCCATTTCATCCAGGTGTTTGCTCCTGTTCTCAGAGAATCCACTCCCCACCTATATATCTCAGCCATGCTTCAGACCCCTTCTGACTCTCAACTTTGCAAGCTCTGGGTTGGCCACCTTAGAAGATATGTCACTGTTATCTCTGGGCATCCAACTAGCTGGCCAGCAGGGGCTCACACCCTATATGGACATAAGGATTCTGTTCACTCTATTGCCTATTCACCTGATGGGTCCCATATTGCCTCTGGCTCATATGATGAAACCATTAGGATTTGGAATGCATTCACTGGAGTATGTGTTGCAGATCCACTCCAGGGGCATTTGTTACGACTCGTCGTGCCAGGAGCGTGTTTCTCCTTTTCTTTCTTCTTATTCTTGTGCGTATGCTCACACTTCTGCTCTTCTCTGGTTGCCCGCGCCAACCCTTTACCCTTGTTCCTCGGCTCTCTGAGGTCTCTCTCACATATGTCATCATACCTATGTGATCTTGTGCACTTATCTCCCTCGTGTCGTTTTATTGCACACATTCTTCATCTTCTCCCACCACATGCACCAGCACATTGTGTTTCCCTCTCATGCGTAGGTTCTATCACGTTCTCCCTCGTTCTTTCACATTCCATTGCCGCTTCCCACGCCGGCCCTTAACCTATGCCCTTGACCCTGTGATGTTACAGTCACACCATCACTCTTCACTATATATACCAGTCGATCTGGCCTTATGTGTTGCGACTACAATTTCTTGCAGGCAATCACTATCTAAACGTCAAGCGGAGAGACTATCTTATGGGAGGGGTGCTTTGTAGGCAGTGGACAAGAGAACTAGACTGGAGACTGAGCTCCGTCCAGTCTCGCTTTATATACTATTCTAAGTGTAGATACATGTTGTGTACCAATCTAGATACGTATCTACATTAGTCCATCCCCTTGGCCCTAAGTGATCGACATGCGGCCTACTGCTAGCAGCGGAGATTAATATACATGAGGTTCCCAGCCGTTGATCTGCTGCGGGTGGTAGAATGGAAGATGTCAACGGTAATTAAAGATAAGGGATCACATCACAGTGATGAGGTGACTGATACGAGGTCTGTGATGATCACGAGGTATTAAATACGTATTGTGATCAATGGGGCGAAAGTGAAGAGCTGAAAGTGAAGCCCATTGATCTAGAAGGGCCCGTAGATCCCCTGTGACTAGCACAGTGTCTAGGTCGGGTTTTCCCTTGATAAGATAAAGAAGCGTTCGTTATGCGCTAAGTTAAGATGAAAAATATATAGCTGTAACATTATGCCTTTTCCTTAGCTTTGATATTTCCCATTGTAGACCTAGCCTCTTGCCTAGACAATCGAAGCACATCCTTAACCCACAACTCTATGAGTCCCGTATGACTCTTGAGCGACCCTTGCATGGCCGAGACTCTCTCTCTCATCACCCCCTCGAACCCTCGGGCACCCTCAAGTGCTGCCGCCGCTGTCGTCCTACCGACAGTTGAACTCTCGACTAGCCCGACTAGGTCGACGATAGGACTATGTGCGACCCTACCCAGGCCACACGTAACAGCACTCAAATAGGGTCAAATCTGTTGCATATTCACCTAATGGGTTCCATATCATCTCTGGCTCAGATGACAAGACCATTAGGGTTTGGAATGCATCCACTGGAGTATGTGTTGTAGGTCCACTTCAGAGGCACTCATCTCCTATCAACTCTGTTGCCTATTCACCTGATGGGTCTCATATTGTCTCTGGCTCACTGGACAAGACCATTAGGGTTTGGAATGCATCAACTGGAGTATGTGTTGCAGGTCCATTCCAGGGACACTCATCTTCTGTCAACTCTATCAACTATTCATTTGATGGGTCCCACATTGTCTCTGGCTCAAGTGATGGCATTATTAGGATTTGGAATGCATCCACTGGAGTCTGTGTTGCAGGTCCTTTCCAGGGGTACTCATCTAATGTCAAGTCTGTTGCCTATTCACCTGATGGGTCCTACATTGTCTCTGGCTCAGATGACAAGACTATTAGGGTTTGGAATGCATCCACTGGAGTGTGTGTCACAGGTCCATTCCATGGGCACTCAGATTGGGTCAACTCTATTGTCTATTCACCTGATGGATCCCATATTGTTTCAGGCTCAGATGACAAGACTATTAGGGTTTGGGATGCATTCACTGGAGTGTGTGTTGCAGGTCCATTTCAGAGACATTCATCTTATGTCAAGTCTGTTGTCTATTCACCTAATGGGTCTCACATTACCTCTGGCTCAAGTGATGGCACCATCAGGATTTGGAATACATCCACTGGAGTATATGCTGCAGGTCCTGTTACGCGTGGCTGTGGGTATGGTCGTGCATATACCTACTAATGCCTAGCAGGGTCGAGGGAATCGGTCGTTCATATATACGACGATGTAGAGACCAGCCGTGGGGATGTTGGGTTAAAGATACCGTCAAGGGTGTTGACGAGTCAAAGGGGTAAACTACTGCCTAGCTTGGCAAATGGGTCAAAGGTTCACGGTAGAGACACACAAGGGCAGGTGAGCCATAGTGCGAAGCGCTCACTTAATGGTAGAGCGAAGACTCGAGGAATAAAAGATGATGGATTGCTAGTGCTAACTAGGCGACAAGCCGTAGGTAGAACTAAGCTAAGGAGCAGTGAGAGACCCTGTTGAAGGGTTATATAGTAAAGTAGGAACGTGACAGTTATGTGTCACGATGGTTAAGGGCCGGCGTGGAAAGCAGCGTTAGAAATGGGAAACCAATGGCAAAACCATGCATGAGAAGGAGACATTAAGGGCCGGCGTGTACTGTTACGATTCGCTGCAGGGTCTCCTCTTTTTCTTCGCTTAGCGTTACGGACTGACACTTATCTCTTTTCCACGCTTACCTCGCTACCTTCCACATCGTTCTGCGATATTCCATATACCTCGTAAGCGTGCTTATCCTTCACCGCGCAGGTACTCGTTCGTCTTCTACACTTCTCACGCCGTATGCGCCGGCCCTTATGACTCTTTCACATGCGTGGTTTCGCTATTGGGTTCTGCTCTTCTCACGCCGTTTCCCACGCCGGCCCTTAACCATGTGACGCGTTACCGTCACACCATTTCCCTTCGTATATAAACCCTTCAACAGGGCGTTTCATTTCTCTTCCTTAACCTAGTTCTACCTATGGCTATCGCCTAGTTAGCTCTAGTAATTCTACGTGTCCTCGTTCTACACTAGAGTGAACGCTTCACGCATCAACGCTCTTCGCGTCCGTGTGTGTGTGTCCAACCTTGAACCCTTGACCCTATCGTCAGTGTGACATAGGTTATCTTCGACTACCTAGCACTTCGCTTGGTAGACTCAGACTCGGCAACCCCACGGCCGACCTCCTCGGACGGATATTCTCAACTGTCACTCCTCGAACCCCTCGTCCTAGGCTTCGTAGGTCTACGCGCGACCATACCCAAGGGCCACGCGTAACATGTACGGTGTGAGAAGATCAGAAGAAAAAGAAGTACCCGCGCGATGGAGGATAAACACGCTTACGAGATGTATGGAATGTCGTAGAACGACATGGAAGGAATGAGGTTAAGCATGAGAAATGGAAACGTATTAGTCTGATAGCGAAAGAAAAGAAAAGGTGTTCGTTCTGCGAGCGAATCATAACAGGTCCTTTCCAAGGGCACTCATCTTATGTCAAGTCTGTTGCCTATTCACCTGATGGGTCCCACATTGTCTCTGGCTCAAGTGATGGCATTATTAGGATTTGGAATGCATCTACTGGAGTCTGTGTTGCAGGTTCACTCCAGGGGTACTCATCTTCTGTTAACTCTGTTGCCTATTTACCTGATGGGTCTCACATTGTCTCTGGCTCACATGACAAGACCATTAGGGCTTGGGATGCATCCACTGGAGTTTGTGTTGCAGGTCCACTCCAGAGGCACTCATCTTCTGTCAAGTCTATTGCCTATTCACCTAATGGGTCCCACATTGTCTCTGGCTCATATGACAACACTATTAGAGCTTGGGATGCATTCACTGAAGTCTGTGTTGCAGGCCCACTTCAAGGACACTTATCTTCTGTCAACTCTATTGCCTGCTCATCTGATGGGTCTCACATTGTCTCTGGCTCAAGCAATAACACCATCAGGGTTTGGAATGTAACCACTGATGTATGTGTTGCTGGTCCACTCCAGGGACACTTAGATAGGGTCAGATCCATTGTCTATTCACCTAATGGGTCCCATATTGTCTCTGGCTCAAAGGACAAGACTATTAGGGTTTGGAATGCATCCACTGGAGTATGTGTTGCAGGTCCACTTCAGGGACACTCTGATTGGGTTAGGTCTGTTGCATATTCACCTGATGGGTCCCACATTGTCTCTGGCTCAGATGACAAGACCATTAGGGTTTGGAATGCATCCACTGGAGTCTGTGTTGCAGGACCACTTCAAGGGCACTCATCTTCTGTCAACTCTGTTGTCTACTCACCTGATGGGTCCCACATTGTCTCTGCTTCATCAGACAGGACCATTAAAATATGGAAAGTGCAAGAGCTTGATTTCTTTGATGATTTAAAAGAAATGAATGGTTGGATTCAATCTTCTAATGGTTCTTGCTTTTATTGGCTTGCTCCTTGGTCAAGGTCTTCATTTTATTTGCCTGTTCATTCTTTAGTTATTGCCTCTAAAGCTTCTTACAAACTTGATGTCAATACTTCATTATCTGGAGAATCCTGGATTTCTTGTTGGAGATGATTCTTTAGTTCATATGTAGTTGTGTTATACTATATCCTGCTAGCTTCCATCATATAGCTTTCTTCTAAATGACACTTCCCTGTAAAGCATTGTATTTTGACAAAATGAGGTAAAGCTCAGTTTCTAAATTTCCAAACCACCTCAAAGGCAAATTTTCCTATTTGAATCTTCTTTGTCTTTGAATGGCAAAATTTAGAATAGCCTGATCACCTTGTTTATACAAAACTATTATAATCTAATCCCATATACAATCATAGAATGTTTGTGAAAGAGGCAAAGGTATACCCACTCAATCACCTATGGTCTTCATTTGGGAATGCACATGATGTACTCCTTAGGCATAGGGAACCACAAACTCGCCAGTTTGTGCTGAAATAGCCAGCTACATAGGTTAGTGTAAATTGCACAATGCAAGATAATCCCATTCCAACCTTGCCTGCTTGTCTGTTTTACCATGACAATGACCACACAGAACATAAGCCCCACTACACCTTGGGCATTCATCTGAACATCATATTATGTGGCCTGGCTCACTAAGGGCTACTACTTCCCCAAACTGTGGTACTCCACACCTCCACACATTCAGAACATATTTTGCGCACACATCGCCGTGTGCATCATCTATCCGAGGAGACAGGTATCATAGCACGTGCGGTCAGAAGGGTGTACGAGTTCCCCGAGCACCAATCACTTGTCAGCTCCATCCGCAGGTTAAACTTCCTCGTCAGTGGATATAGACTGGGTCATGAGGACCAACACGTGTTCCTTGCAGGCAAATAGAAGGATGGCATTGAGCGTGATTAGAGCTGTATGTGCCAGGTTAGCAGCACGTCATAAATGAAATAGATAAACAATATCGTTGCAATTTCACAGTGGAGAAGCAGACCGGATGATCCTGTAGTGGGAGAGGACAGTCTACCAAATGCACAGAACCGCGCTGTGTAGCATACGCTAGGGCCTCAAGAACCTGCTTCGTGGATACCACGAGACAGAGTGCCTACCGAGCCAGCCCAGGAGCCTCTGCTCCAACAGTCGGGGGACCACTTTGGGGAGATGTAGTCTGAAGCTGACACGGTAGTGGCAGACCATTTGCCAGCCAGGTCGTACATGGTACGGCCAGACCCATGTCGAGTTGATACTGTAGCAGGGTATGAACACATGGTGCGAGTGCTCAAAGAGCGAAAGAGTCCTTGAGGCAAATAATACAGGTGAGGCGAGTCCACCTGTGCCTGAAGAAATAAAGTCACCAGAGGAAAAATCGAACAACGGGGGGCATACATGAGTGATAAACATTAAACTGGTGAAAATGTGGTTGTAAATCGCGGACAAGGATGGGGCCGATAGGTACGAAAGCGGAGTGTCCCTATCCTTTTCTCTCTCATTGCCATCGCCATCGATAAAGCATCAGAGTGCAGCAGGACGAGCCTAGAGTTTGGAAAATGGAAGCAAGATCACAGTCTGCGGACCGATTGGGTGGTTCCGACCGCGGTGAATGGTACTGAGTGGGAACAGAGGTCCATATGCCGAATATCAGGGTGGGTTGAGGACTACGGGGATGGTTTAAGGGTTTTTCATTCGGAAGTGGGACGGGAGATATATTGTCTAGAAAACCCAGGTAAAACAGGAAGCAGCGAGAGGAGAGGTGGTTGCCAGGAAGCAGGGTGATGCCGTGAAAGACAGGACTGTGGGGATACAACTCGGAGCTCCTTGACCATGGGCATGCCATCCAGGTTCATCGTGACCAGAGAGTGTCAAGGAGGTACGGTCCACCGCAAACAGTGTCAGAATGGAACAAGGTACGACACACTCGCAGGACGGAACAGTACCGTCTTCAAGTTCTCGCCATTCCCTTGACTGG
This sequence comes from Pulveroboletus aff. annulatus, assembly GCA_038094595.1. Taxonomy (NCBI): domain Eukaryota; kingdom Fungi; phylum Basidiomycota; class Agaricomycetes; order Boletales; family Boletaceae; genus Pulveroboletus; species Pulveroboletus aff. annulatus. The sequence continues at coordinate 59,206 of JBBPTX010000140.1, forward strand.
CTTTCCCTACAACGTGGAACATTTTCACTGACCTAGCATGTCCACCCACCTACTTTCTGCTCCACTTTTGAGGACATCTTCTCGTTTGATGATGTTGCCACGGTGTCCATCCTCGAAACTTGGCACAAGACACGACATCGCCACTTCAACGATGTGGGTACGAAACAGCGACGAAGCAGTTGGCAATCGAGACGGGCCCACTGGCAAGTGCTTCGACTCGGAGAATGGGCAGGGATTTGAGATTTGGTGGGTAAAGTGACCGCCATCATGATCCCACTCTGCTGATTCTGACACCTCTCCAAAAATTTCTCAGGTCCTCGGGCTGCCACAGTCTTTGTCGCATCATCGAATAATTCTAGTTCATTTGTCCCTCATCCTCGAATTACTCAGCAGTTGCGAGTGGAGTCAGGCGTGCGTATATGTGCGACTTGTACAATGTCATTGCGGGTCGGCGACCTCCTTGTTGAAAGGACTTTTTTTCGACAGCTGGTCCATCATTCTTGACCGTGCGATGCGCAACGTTGGCGATTGACGACTGGCTTTGTAGATTTGGTTCGTTTCAACGACGTTTGTCCTCTCGTAATGTGAATGCCTTCAATGGACGCCGTCTTTGCATCGCTCTTTCCCGAATTCCGAATAACTAGTTACTAGCGCTGAGCTAGTCCGCTCATTCAAGATGAGTGTCTACGGGAACTCAGGTTCAAATGGTGTCTTTACAGCATGCGCAAGCTACTTATGATGCTAAATCTGCACATTTAATCCTGCCGCATTTTTGGCTAGTTCTGCCGCATTTTCGGCTAATCCTGCCGCATTTTTGGCTAGTCCTGCCGCATTTTTGGCTAGTCCTGCCGCATTTTCGGCTAGTCCTGCCGCGTTTTCGAGCTCTGCCGCATTTTTGGCCAGTCCTGCCGCATTTCTGGGTCAGTCTTGCCGCATTTCTGGCCAGTTCTACCACGTTATTGGTTAATCGACGATGCCGCGTTTTTTTTATAGTAGACTAGTAAGCACTAAGTACAAGAGATAGGTACAGGTTACCATAGGTCTTCAATGCCTGCCTGGTCTTGAGGGGTGTGCCTCATGTGATAGTAGGCGTTGTTAGCAAGCCGGAAAGTGTGCAGCGGGAGGGGGGTTCTCCACTGTCGGAGATGGGCGGGAGGGTGGAGCGGTCGCGAGAGTGGTCGGTGAATGGGGGTCTTATG